>PVIJ01010747.1:0-58484 GCA_004024925.1 Scalopus aquaticus | reverse complement strand
GCCTGTACCCCAGCTTGTATGTAAAATAAAAAATAAAAAAAAGAAAAATGTCTTTAAAAAAAAAAATTTACACATATTGCTAATAATAAAACTATGACTTAAAACTAGAACCACAACACTGTTGTCATTATTGATATTATAATCTTTGAGCTTAAATCTACACAGTTTTAAAATTTGTATTTAACATTGCAAACAGTTAACTGTGTAGGGCAGTTTATACTACTATCCTTTTTCCCTTTTGCACAGCCTTTGAGTTTTTATGGGAAGTCCAAAAAATATTTTTAAAAATGATTTTCCAGTTTTTCTCTCTGTAACTTCAAAAAGTCCATTTTAAAACTGATGAAGTCTTCATAATATCCTTTATACATACGGAAATTTGACAGGTGATTGTTAAAATTTCATCACTTTTCATGTTTTGCAGTTTAAAATAAGCATGACTAATAATTTAATTGAAAAGCAGTTGGCAAAAAGAAAAATAGATAAAATTTCCATCTTTTTTGTGTCTATTTAGATGTTCTTAAAATCAGTATTCATTTGCAAATGTAAAGTTCTCCACTTCCATTCTGAGAAGACTGTAGATAAAATTCTACCCATGTTTATTAGGCTGACATTGTAGCAGTCACTCTGCCATCAGCTATGATTTACGCATGAGTACATCATTACCCTCTCCCAGAGTATTCCACAATCTGGTACAGACACAAACATGGTTTAATGTCATTGAGCATAATATGTGGTCAGAGAAGTACTGGTATACTCCAGTGCTCATCAACAAGCTAGAGCTTATCTCAGGGTGACAGATATGATAGCAGGAAGTAGAAGGGACTTGAGACAGGAACACATTTTCACATGTTTTTGTGTGCTACAAGGCAATGGAAAATATTGCCCAGAAAAAAGGGATAGTTGGAATAAGTCAGTTTGATCATGAAAGTATGAGAAACAATACTGAGAGGAAGCTAGGGATAGGAAATAAAGTATAAAATGACCCTCTTCCCTCAAAGGAAGGTCACAATAGGAACCTTTGAAGGAGGAGAGTGTAAGATAGAACATGGTGTTCTAGCTGATGTCGATCTGAATGTGATCCAAAATGTGGACTATCCCTAATAGAAATTCTCAAAATTTTATAAAGAGAAACCATAATAGAACAACTTAAATTATCATCCACTTATTGTAACTGGCCTTTGGATTCTTAGTCACATCATTCATCTTTGAAGCATTTATTGAGTGCTTACTGTGTTCTAATAATTTAATGACAAATTTAATCAAGTATGGAGCCAAATAAGGCATTCACAATGCATATCTACTTCAAACTAACAATATTTCAGTTTCCACTACATGTTCCCTGTGAGGGGCACTGTAGCTGGTACAATTTGTCCAAATGCTATCACTCTTCATGAAAACAAACTGGGTTCTACCTGGTACTGGTTTTTTGCTTCTAGTAATTCTGGAAAATCACAACCTGATGAATGATGCTAATGTGTGGGGAAAAAGTCCTAGGAAAAAAAATGCCTGAAGAAATACCCCTTCCAAGCAATTCCATGGAATCCAAGCAATCTGGAGAGAAAGGACGGCCACCAAATGTCACTGTCAGGGCGAGAAAAACAAGTGTCATAAATGGAAGATACTCCAAGGACAAATTAAAGTTGAAGTTCAAGAAAAAATAAGGCACTATAGGGTCACCGAATAAGCCTTGTCACAAATTATGTCACAAACACAGTTTTTCACTTGTACTTAATGTGCAATTAGAAACCTAATTCTGGCTCTCTTTACTTCTCATGCCTATTATGAGTTTGATGTGGCACACAGGTGTTAAAGCACCTTTAAAATGTTAAACCAGATAAATGGAAAGGTTTATTATTAAAAATTAAGTTTAACTGCATCAAGAAATGCTACAAGTAGACAGAAGTATAGAAGGACTGTATTTAAGTATGTGACTAAGGGGAATGAACCAAAGATGAAGCATTGGTTTTTGTTGTGCCTACATATAACGTCATCACCACCAGCAGTGCCCTTATCAAAAAGGAGTGTAATTGGTAATAATCAAAACAATTTCAAATTACCACAAGGAAATCATGTGACCTTACTGAAGAGTCATTTTGCAACATCTTCAAATGTATTTTTTTTTCCCCTGTGGATGATTATACAGACTCTTAATCTCCTTTTGCTATGAATGAGTGAAGGGCACTGAGTCAAAATTGTAATTTAGACAAGAGGAAATCTGCACTTATCTTTCAATATCATATGATAGGTAAAATGATGATTTACACTCCAGTCCTTCTTAGTTCTATGTGCCTACTGCTGAGAATTTCTATTTGTCTATAGAAATTACATGCCTTTTGTATGCAGTTAATATCAGCTCTTTGTAAGGCAGAATTTTTAACCTCCTTTGGAACTAGAACCCCAATGGCATCTCTGGACTGGTTAATGCCAACAGAGGTGATTCGAAGACTCTCCCCACAACTGGTGTCCTAAAGACTGCATACTCATTTAACAAATGTTTGTTAGACATCACTTCTCTTTTCTAAGTACTGTGGATGCACACCACACAGGGACAAACCTCATGAAATTTATCAGTTTATAAAAAAGATAACTCATGTATATCAGTATGTTAATATTTTGTGTTACCCATAACCTCTGTTACCCCTTGCAATCTTCCTTGTGCCCTAAAGTCCTGTTCTGATGACTTTCTCCCACTCATGGTAGCCAACTAGACTTAATTTATTAATTGCTTTGGAGAGAGGATTCCTTTTTAAATAAGTTTACTTATTATTATTGTTTATATCTTTTACATTATTGTGTATTCCCCATATGTTACCCACCACTGATTTACCAGTGCACCATCACCATAGTTCCCTGTGCTCTTTTCTCCCCTGTTTTGAGCTCTTATCCTCCCTCTCCCTCACTGAATGTATCTCTCTTATTTGGTCCCCCTATATTCCTGCTATAAGTGAAATCATTCAATATTTTTTCTCTTTCTTTCCACCTTATTTTGCTGAGCATGATCCCTTCTGGCTCCATCCATGTTGCTGCAAATTGCATGTGTTTATCATTTTTTAATGCTGAATAGTATTCTGTTGTGTATATGTATCACATCTTCTTGATCCAGTCATCTATTTTTGGGCATCTGGGTTGTTTCCATATCTTAGCTATTGTAAACAGAGCTGCAATAAACATAAGGGTGCATGTATCCTTTTGGATTAATGTTTTTGTGCCCTTTGGGTAGAGTTCCAAAAGTGTATTATGGGGTTGTATGGAAGCTCCATTTTTAGCAGTTTGAGGAATTGCCTTATGGCTTTACATAGTGGTTGGACCAGTTTGCATTTCCACCAGCAGTATAGGAGAGTTCCTTTTTGGAGAGAAGATTTCAACAAAGGAAAGACAAAGTGAAATTCCCTGCTCTTAATTTTAAACTATATGATACATTGGGTTGTTTTACACACACACACACACACACACACACACAAACACAGAAATAGTCTGTAAGAACAGTCCACTGAGAGCTGCTCCATGGGGACAGTTTGAAAGCAGCTCCAGAGGCCCAGTGGAACTGTTTAGCTCCTTCAGAATCTCGTGTCGTTATACAGATAAAGTGTATACTTGTCAATGACAATGGGTCACCTTAGTTGTTCTCTTTGACATTTGATGAAGAATGCCAATAAAATGCTGCATATAATTGTTAAATCACTAAGATTGCTCAAACTCCAACCCCTTCCACACAACCATTTTCTTTCCATGTGGACAAGTATTTCTTTTCCAAAGCCCCATAGATAGGATGGAGTCCTGGATACCAAGAGCAATGGCAGTGATAAGAAGGGAATAGTCCCCACAACTAGGGAATATGGCATGTAGCAGACCCAACTAAAGGTCTTTCATTGAACTGAAGCTATGAATGGTAAAACTAATGCCTATTGGACATGAGGATTTCTTAAGTACATTCCATGGAGCACGAAAATGCTCTAAGATGAAAGAACTTTTATTAAAGATCATTAATTCCATAGTTAAGTTTTCAAACACTTTATGTTCTACATACTTCATTTAATGTCAAGTACCCAAAGAATTATTCATCATCAAATATATTGCATATCTACTATGAGTTAAATATGGATATCAATTACTAGAGCAACAAGATGCCCTTCAAATGTCATAGGTGTTTGAAGGAGAGAAATCTCATTTTAGACCAGCAGATGTGTGAGAGCTCAGGGATGTGGGATGTGGCATTTAACCTTGGTGGTAAAATTTATGCAGCATTTGGACATATGCAGGTGCATGGGTCAGAGGGAAGTTATGGTAGGATGATAGCACACAATTAGTTAGTCATGGGAAAGAGAAGCCAACAGGAAGAAGATTAAGCAGTTGTTCTTGACTATGGAATGGCATCTCAAATAAACTAACAGATATCAAGGTAGAAGAGGCTGGCTAGACCAAATGGGGAGAGTTGTGATTTCCAGAAAGTAAGTTTGGTCTTTACACCGCAGAATAATGACAACTAGCTCCAGGTTTGTAAGAAAATTAGTAATAATTTTAAAGCTTGAACTTCATTTTGTCAAACTAACATGTTAATAGTGAACATATTCTCATATTATGTTGGTGAGTAATATGAAGATTTAACACTCTTGCTGTGAAAGAGAAATAACTTTCTTTGGGTATTTCCTTTGCTGCTGCTCTGGACAATCTTGCTGGTGTTCATTCTGACCCTATTCTCTTACTAATACTAATTTAGCTCCCTACAACCAAAGAATTTTTGCTATCCTCATTCTACATTCGTACAGGTATCTTCATTTTCCTTACCCTTTTCTGCTATTCTCTAGGCATATATTTGTTTTATATTTTATATTTGCTTCACATATTAATGATGTCCCATGAGAGAAGAGGGTCCATCTGTTGTATTTATTTTATAATGCCTGATATCTATGCAATGAGTGCTGCTACATAGCAATTTTTGCATACTTTTTTTTTAATCCTTGTAGGATGTCCATGAAATACACAATAATATTTCCATTAGGTAGATAAGGAAGGTAAAAGTCAAAGTACTTCCCACAATATAATCCAGGGATTCCACCCCATGCTTGTCAGATTACAAAGGCTGTACTAATTTTAATCCTCTAGTGACAATTTATTTCTGTATCTCCAGAGACAATGTTGCTTTTCTTGGTGATGCTAATTTTAAAAGCAACGATAAGTTTCAAGGAGGTAGATGGTGTAAAATTGGCTTTAGAAAAATCCATAGACCGTCGAATGCTGGTTTATTCCCTCTTGCAAAAGGACATTCTGCTTGATAAATTTGGAATTAGCTTAATGAATCTAAATTCATACTATTGATCACTGTCCATTGAAAAATATTAAATGTTTCCCTATTTTGTCTAAGGGGTATTTATGAAGAACACTGTATGAGAGCAGCAGAATGGCGACCACAGCAGAATATTTTTACTTTTCAGAGTGACACTTAGCACAGGTCATTTCTTTAATTGTTTAACAGATTTTGTAATATTTGACTTTATAAAGTTAGCAACATTGACTTATAATAAAGGAGCCATGTAAAACTACAATTTATCAGAATAAACTAAAGAATAAATACATGATTATATATCAAATTATATTTTGGAACTTGACTTTGGTCTTTATTAAAAAGATGTAAAAATACAAATAAAAATGACATGCAAGATGAGAAAGGACAAAATTCATGGCAAAGAGATTAAATATAAGGAAGGAAGCGAATAATGCCGGTTAAGTAGAGTGAAAATCCAGTTATTCCTTGTTGCTCTAGTCATATTTCCTAGAAATATGACTATTAGGAAAGTTATGTAAACTCTGTACCTCTGTTTCCTAAGCTAACAAAAGAGATGATAATGGTTCCTACTTTGTATATAGTTGTTGAAAGATTAAAACTGGTTATTAATCACACAGTATCAAGGGAATGTTTATGTAGTAAAACCATGTAAGTATTGACTTCTTTCATTATTATAAGGTAACTGAAAGTTTGGGTTATGATAATTTAGTGTATTGTTTGAACGATAGAATAATGAACTGCAGATGCTAAAATATTAAATATGTGCAAAATCCAAAATCACTGCAGAATTATGCATATGCAGTTTGTAGTAGTTGGCAGTTCTGAGAAGAGAGGCACATTGTGGTATTAAGTAAATATTCATTAATCTCTCCTTTTTATGGGTATATAATAGGGATCTCATTTACCACAGTTATTGCAAGTAAGATAAGACCATGTTACTGAGATCTGAACAATGAAATATGAATAAGAAATATGTCACCATTTCCAAATGTAAAATTTCAAGCTCTCACACAGGAACATCGATGTACTTTCTCGTTCTTCATATCCCAGACAGATGTCAAGAATTCAGTGGAGGACTTCACTGGTATTGCGACAGCTAGGAGCAAGAGCGAGCCTGGGGCTCCTAATAATTGAGGGGTACACAGCTCCCCTTCCTTAGCCTGGCATGCCAAATGTCACATTGTTTCATAAAACATGATCATATGTTGTTTTAAGCCACTTAATATTGAGGTGATTTCTCCCAGGAGTTAGCCTACTATAACTATAATCAGCCTACTATACTCTAACAGTAATGAAAAATTATTCAAACAGGAGTTAGGACACTTATGACCAAATTGTACTTATACAATATGCCAGCTTCATAACCTTAGGGAATTTATGTCATCACTTTCTTTTTCTGTATTTCATTCCTGAATTTCTTTTTCTTTGCTATAAAACTACCATCATAAAAGTTAGAAGAATTAAATAGTATAGTTACAGGTTTGGGATAGAGCAAGGACCCTTAAATGAAAGTGGACTCTAAAATTATTAATAACCTATGTCAATACTTACACAGCATTAAGCTCTCTGTGCTACATAGACTGTTCACATCATGTTTTTAAAAATAATACAGTTGTTTAGGGGCAGAATATTTTACTTTTTCTTTTTCGATAGTATATGTTGTTTTCACAGAGATGCAGCCCTCAAACTTCTTTCTTCAGAGACTTAGTATCAACAAACTAAAGAAAAGAACACGGTTTTATTTTCTTCCTGATGCTCTTCAACAATTTGCTCAATCTCTTCTCTAATAAAGTAGCTTGTATTTAATATGCACAACAACTGCAGGCCATTAATTCTCTAAGTCTCTCCTAAATCAATCCCCTGGATATGGACTAGAATCTTAATGTAGTTTTGGTAGTTGGGAATCTCATCTAATTTATTACATAGAGTGAGGTGTGACACAGGAATTATTAACTCTTTAAATGAATACTTCTTTTTTTTCAGAAATTATTTTTTTTAAAGATTTATTTTATTTATACATATAAGCTGGGGTACAGGCCAGATGTGTGGGGTGGCGAGAGGGTTCACCAGAGACAGAGTGGGGAACAGAACAGGCAGATCAGAAATACACTGCTGAGGGGAACAGTGGGCAAGGCAGGAGAGGTCTGCCGCACCATGTGGGACTCTCCCCGCCGGGTGTCGAACTCGCGTCGCCACTGCTGACAGCTCCACAGCGCAGCGCTTAACGCTGTGCCACCGGGGAGGCCCAGGAATTAATTTTCTTAACAAAAAGTCAAGAGTAGATAGCCCATAAAGGAAGGCTATACATAGAGCTTAATCAATATAAAAATTCAATATACGAATACATTTTTATGCATGTGTACATTTCACAGCTCCTTGCCAACAATATTCTAGAGTCAGCCACACAGTGGTTAAAAGCAAGTTTAGCATTTGTTTTGTTCTTTTAAATTTTTATTTGTGGAATAAAATATACTACCAGAGAAAAATGCATCTAATATTGATACAAAGCTCAACAGTTTGCTACTAAGTATTTTCCATTTCAATGTTTTCCTTTAATGATATCAACTGTTTCTGTAGGATTTATAATGTATGTTTGAGCTTATAAGAATCTAGAATAAGTCATAGAATGTGAAATGCAGCAGTGCTGGATTCTCTAAAACCCTCCGTGTACCCTCCCTACCCTTAAGATTTGTTCTTTTGTTGTCTTCCCAAAGCAACAACTTTGATTTTCTTTCTTTTTTTTTAAAGATTTATTTATTTATACATACAAGCTGGGGTACAGGCCAGAGGAGTGGGGCTGCGAGAGGGCTCACCAGAGACAGAGTGGGGAGCAGAACAGGCAGATCAGAAATACACTGCTGAGGGGAGCAGCTGGCGAGGCAGGAGAGGTCTGCCACGCCATGTGGGATTCTCCCTGGCTGGGCATCAAACTCACATCGCTGCTGCCGACAACTCCACAGCGCAGTGCTCAACCGCTGCGCCACCAGGGAGGCCCAACAACTTTGATTTTCTTGAATTGTTTTCTCTATTTTTTTTCTATTCTTATTACTTATTGCTCTAACTTATATTTTTTCCTTCTGTAGGCTTTCTTATATTTTTCCCTTCTGTAGGCTTTCTTTGGGTTTAGTTTGTTTCTCTTTTGGCAGCATCTTAGCTTAGAAAGCTACGGTATTAAGATCTTGCTTCTCTTTGTATAGCATTTGCTGTTATAAATTTCTCTTTAAGCATTGCTTTAGAAGCATCCCATAATTTTTGGCATGTTATATTTTCATTTACGTTCATCTGAAAATATTGTGTGATTTTTAATTTCCATATACTTGTGAATATCTCAAATCTTACTGATTTAAGATTTAACACAATTGTGATTGGGAAACACATATGATTTCAATTCTTTTATAATTTTTGTAACTCATTTATGTCTAGCATATGATCTATTCTGGATAATAGTCTGTGCATATTTTATCATGATAAAATATTCCCCTTTACTCCTAGCAAAATTTTTTGCTTTGTATCAATTTTTTCTGAAATTAGTGTGGATTCTCCAGTACTGCTGTAGTGCTGTTTACCTCACGATTTTCTTATGCATTTGTTCAACCTATTTGTATCTTTATATCTGCCATGTTTCTGTCTCTTTCTGTTCCAATGTTACTCCTGTGTTGTTTTATTTTCTTAATTTAATGAGTATTTTTCATTTTAATGTTTTCCTTTAATGATATCAACTGTTGCTGTAGGGTTTATAATGTATATTTGAACTTCTAACAATCCAGTTTAGATTTCTACCATCTTAATTATAGTGAGAGGATAAGTATTAATCTTGTTGGCCTCTATTTCTGTTTCCCTTTTTTGTGCTGCTATTCAATATTTTATCATCATTAATGACATTTTCATTAAGATTTTATCTTCAGTAAATAAAAATATTAGTTAAGATTTTTAAAATATGGAATGGATATTAAATTTTTCCAAATGTTTCTTCCATATCTATGAAATATTTATACAACTTTATCAATTTTATCCTTTATTCAATTAATGTGGTAGAATATCTTGTTTGATATTCTTTTGCTGAATCAACCTCGTGTTTCTGAAATAAATCTATATTTATCTTGATGTGTTATTCTTTTTAAATTTAAATTGTTTGGATTTAAGTAATATTTTTCTTAGGATTTATTTATATATATATATATATATATATATATATATATATAGTGTGTATACACACACACAAACACAGTTAATGAGTTTGGTTGAATGATTCTTGTCACATTTATTTTACCATGAAATTTAAGTTTATATACTTTTTTTTTTTTTAAGATTTATTTTTTATTTATATATACAAGCTGGGGTACAGGCCAGAGGTGCGGGGTGGCGAGAGGGTTCACCAGAGACAGAGCGGGTAGCAGAACAGGCAGAGCAGAGATACACTGCTGAAGGGAGCAGCGGGCAAGGCAGGAAAGGTCTGCCACGCCATGTGGGATTCTCCCTGGCCGGGCGTCGAACTCGCGTCGCCGCTGCAGACAGCTCCACAGCGCAGCGCTTAACCGCTGCGCCACCGGGGAGGCACCAAGTTTATATACTTTTTTTCAGTTTCTTGAAAGATAGCTTTAAGAATGGTGCCCTTTTTTTCCCTTTAATCTTTGGTAGCATTCTCTAGTGCTATTATCTTGGTCTGAAGTCTATGGCCATACCACCCTGAACATGCCGGATCTCGTCTGAAAACGTTTGAATAGGTATCTAGTAGTTGTTAATTGTTTGTTTCTTCTCTTTAGTCAATTTTATTGACATTTCCTTTAGTAAATTATGTTTCTAGAAATGGATCCACTTCACCTAAATACTCAAATTTAGATTTCAAAAAATTCAAACTTATTAGTGTAAGACTTTTTTTCTTGGTAAAATATATTGTGATCAGGCAGATCTGTATATGATGGTTCAGCCATCTAACAGTTATGAGAACTTAGAAAATCTGATTTATCTCTCTAACGCTCAGTTTCCTAATCACTGGCATGTGGCTAATTAATAGTATCTACTGCATTTCTGATAAAATATTGTCTCTCTGGATGAAATAAAATATTGTCCCCTGACGGTATAAATTATCCAAAACTCTAGACAAATGTATATTAACTTTTGAACTGGAAGAAAAGTAAGAAAAATTCTCATTCTGAAATACGTAACTAGCTTTTGAATTACAGTAGGCTTGAAAACTGGGCACACAAAGTCTAAGATCTAGAAGGATGAAAATTTGGATTATAAACTCCACCAAAATCCAGGTTCCCCTGAAAGTAATATTGATAGAATTCAAAGAAAAATCATGTCATGTTGAGGAAGTATGTAGGGGGCACATGACTTTCTCAGTCTGGATTCTGTCAGGTGGGAGGACAATAGTTTCTTTGAAAAGACTTAACCACAAGCCAACAATCATTAGTTGGGACAAAATTCACACAATTTTTGTGTCGTAGTGGGGGGAGAAACTCTCAAATCATAATTTGTGTTTAATGTTGTTCTGAATTTTCAAGGTCCCAAGTATCTCTCTCTGTCACACACACACACACACGCACACGCACACGCACGCACACACACACACACACACACTATTTCAGTGTTGTTAAGAAGACATATTAATTATACAAAAACATTTTCTTCAATTTAAAAGTGTTTTTTCCTTCTGATTTGAAAATCAAACAAAATAATTTGTAGGTCTCTGAAAGTATACTGAGGCCTACTGTTTCTTTTTTTCTATTTATTTAATTTATTTCCTTTACATTATTATGTATTCCCCATACGTTTCCCACCACCAATTCACTCGTGAACCATCACCATAGTCCCTTGTGCTCTTTTCTCCCTATTTTGGTCTCTCTTCCTCCCCTCTCCTGTAGAAACAGTAGGCCTGTTTCTAATGCACAATTTCGCTTTTGAGGTAGCAGCAAGAATCTATCAACACCGAGATTTGGATAGTAACCAAATAAACACCCAGATTTTGAAACATTTAATTTAAAAAATTAGAATTGTATTAGAGAGGCCAATTGAAAATCAGACACAATTGATGAGAGAATTACCTTAGTAAACTGAAAAACAGAGTTTTTTTTAAGTATTTAAAATGAACCGAAGAAAGAAAAACTAAAGAAAATGTGAACAGGAAAGTAAGAGACACAGAAGAGTAAGAATATGTAGCATATATCTAAACTAATTTCTAAGGTAATAGACCAGAAAGAATAGGACTAGACAATGGTTGTGAATTTTCCAGAGTTAATTAAAGGGAAAAAATCCTATATTGTGGACTATCAAGGAATCCCTTGTATGTACTAACTACCTAAATTAAAATAGAGATAATTCTTACAAAGTAAATAAGAAGGTAAATTTCTTTAGAAAATAATTAGTTAAAAACTGAGCACAAAGGATGTCCTTAAGCTTTCTTAGGGCCCTAAATGGAAATATAAATAGCCAAAACTAACAAACACAACTGTTTGTCATTTAAGTGAATAATGTGTTCTATTTTATAATTAAAGATTCAACAAGGTGCAATGTGTTAATCATCATTAGATAATAACTAGGGGCTGAACATAATCTAATAAACTATTGTTGCTTGACTTTACATAAAGTAAGATATTAACTATGATTTATTTTTATAAAAACTGAGGTGACTACATATATTGAAATTTTACACATGGACCTGGGTCATGTTATTTATTTTTTTTTAAAGAGATACTTTTGATATATTTTCTTTTTTTTTTTTAAAGATTTATTTTTTTATTTATACATACAAGTTGGGGTACAGGCCAGAGGTGCGGGGCGGCGACAGGGTTCACCAGAGATGGAGTGGGTAGCAGAACAGGCAGATCAGAAATACACTGCTGAGGGGAGCAGCGGGCAAGGCAGGAGAGGTCTGCCACGCCATGTGGGACCCTCCCTGGCCGGGCGTCGAACTCACGTCGCCACTTCCGACAGCTCCACAGCGCAGCGCTTAACCGCTGCTCCACCAGGGAGGCCCACTTTTGATATATTTTCATTTGTTGACTCTTTCAGATGGTGCAAAGCTCTGTTTTGCTTACAGCTTCAGATTTACCAAAAGCCTCTGAGTAAACTCCCTGCCCTTTATTCTAGAATTAATATTTTGTTGTTATTCTTAGCAGAGAACATCTGCTTTGCATTTCAGCATCTTTTAGCCTTTTGTCAATTACAGGGGCTCCAAAGAGACATACTTTCTTTCCTTGAAAATTGATAATTTCTCTAAAATTCAAAAGTGTTCACTGAATCCTCTGCCTTTTAACATGTTTTTCCTATTTGTGGAATTTTAAATTTGACAGAGACATCAGAAGTAATATAGCATAGCTTTCTCATTTTGTATCTAATAAATCAAAATATTAAAGTCACTTTTTCAAGGCCACTTAATATTCCAGAGACATATTCAAACTTAAAACAATATTTATCTTTTTGAATCAAATAACATTTCTATTACATTATTTTTTTTAAACTGGGCAGTTTGTAGGCATTACCATCTATTTTGTGGCTAGAACTGTTCTGTATGATATTATGGGGTATAAAAGAAAATATTTTAAAATATTTTTTCCATTAATTTGGAAATTTAAAAAAATGTGCCTAAGAAATCACTGAAAATAAACTTAAGAATGTATACTTTAAAATATAATATTCCAGCTCGAATAATCAATATGATTTAGAATGTAAAACTTAAACTTTGACAAGCATAGTCAATCTTGTTTTTTGCTTTGTTTTCTGAAATAATATAAAGAAATATTTCTTTTGACTTCTCTCCTCCATGGAGGATAATAGATCATGAAAAAGTGTATGGCTTTTTCTTGTTCCTGAACATGAACATTCACATGGTAACTGTTATCCCAACTATAGATAAGGAATTTGATTAGGGAGCAAAAGATTTCCCTCCATCTCCTAGGCGAGGAGGCAGTACTGCTTTTCCTCATCTAGATTCATCTTTTCAGAATTACCATAAAAATATGAAGACATATTCTGGTTAGGTAGACAGGGGAGAGGCCCCACAGAGAGTGGAAAATTACTGGCCCCGTGCCTCAAGCAGAAGAGCCTAAACTGACTATAAGAGGAGACTAGGAGTCTGTCAATGGTGGTCCCAAGTTCTGAGTGAGCTGAGATTGTGCTAATCTTTAGCAAGCTACCTCCCCATGTGTGTATCCAACAGAGAGAGGCCCTTTGGAAAGCTATATTTAGTATAAAACTCCTAGACATGAACTCTTCTATGGTAACTTTTCGGGACCCTTCCCTGTCCCCGTAGGAAGATTTCCTATCTCTTGAATAAACTTTCTAAACTCATTCCTGGTGGGCCCTGTTCGCAACTGCCTTGGGCATGAGAAAGAACCCAGCCAAGATGGTGAGACTCTACCAAGCTGTAACAATATTGCAGTATAGGATGACATATGATCCTATAAGAATTAGAGCAAAAGAAATATAGTGCAGTTACTTTAAGAATAAGTAGTAATTGTGCTGTATTTCAGGAAACCTCACATTTGTACTCAGGATTGCATTAATAAATATAGGTATTTTAAAAATCAGCACAAGGCTGGTGGAGCAATAGAAAAGTATAAGAACATGAAAAATATTTCTGAAGTGATATGAGAGACTACCTGATGAATTAAATGAGAGCTGGTAAAGGAAAGGGGAACAGTCAGGGGTGAGTACAAGTTTTAAGTAACTGAATGAAGCAAGGCATTGTTTAGTGAGAAGAGAAAAGGGCTACGTAGGACCAGGTTGTGGATGTAACAGTAAGTTTGTGTGATAAGTGTGAGATACCTATGAAGCATAAAACTAAATTGTCCAATTATGCAGTTTAACATGCACAGCTGTTGGTAGGAAAAATCAAAATATGTTGTAGTTTTAAGGGAAGATAAAATCATATACTCTTGTTTTTTTCATAAGGGGCTTCAGTTATTCACAAGCAGGGTATCTGCCTGAAAGATTAACAGTCTAGTGGCTACTCCAGTTAGCTTAATGTACCAAAGAGATATGAAAGAATAAACAAGACTACACAGATCTAGGCTACAAACTGGTCTTTTGATTTTCAAAGGTTCCAGACTAGAAAATATTTAACATCTTGATCAGCTGTGTAATTCTGTAGTTCTATGGCTCTAACGAATTTTATGAATTTAAAAATACTGAATCCTTGTTGGTAACTCTGGTAAATGTATGATCTTCCAGTGAGGTTGAACCCTGATCTTTAGATTTTCTTCTAAACAAAAGATCATATAGCCAAATCTTGCAAAAATTACCGGTTTGAGTTAACTTTTGCTTCAAAACAAACCACCCCTCACATTCACTGGTTTTAAATAGCTATTAAAACTGGTTGTTTTTTTCTGGTTGACACACAGAGCTAAGTATGATCCCTGAAAGCATTTCATATCTTGCGGTCCTTCAGTCTAACAGTGTGTGGCTTCAAGTCTTCTGTAAACACCTTTAGTCCCATTTTCCGTGCATTGGCTGGGCTGACAAGAAGAAATGGGTGTGTGACCTTTTCATCTAGTTAGCCTGGGCTTCCCCCAACTTAGTTTGGGGAATTTTTTCTTGGCAGTGAGCTTTTCTTAGAGGACAAGGTCCAAGAGACCTAGTGAGAGACCACACTGGTTATTCTGACCTAATCACAGATGTTATGCTATATTCATTTCACTGTATTCAATTGATCAAAAATAGTAATCGTCTGACCCACAGTCAAGAGCCTGGAAGAACAGACTCCACCTCTTTATGGCAGAATGACTTCCTTGAAGAGTAATGTAAGGAACGGACAGCATCTATCTTGGAAACAACCTAACACATCTCCTTGAGCCTTTGAATGCAAAGATAGTGTTTTCTAAGAAGCTAGTACCCAAGTGGAGAAGCTAACCAGATACAACAAATGGTAGGCTGATAATTAGGGCAGAGGTTCCAGGGTAATAATTCTTCAGGCCATACTCTCACACTCCTATGAATAATTGTCCTAAAAGTACAGAAAGGATATCACATATGATGACTATCACATCTCTCCCATTTTCAATGGTGCTATCATCCATGCTTGCAAAAATGCCAGTACTGTGATACGTATAGTTCTTTCCTCACTTTCTACTTGCTTTCTCACAGCTCTATTTTTTGAAAATTCTACAGAACTCAGTAGCTTCACAGTTTATACTAGAGCAGTGATTTTTTTTTAATACATACAAGTTGGGGTACAGGCCAGAGGCGTGGGGCGGCGAGAGGGTTCACCAGAGACAGAGCGGGGAGCAGAACAGGCAGATCAGAAATACACTGCTGAGGGGAGCAGCAGGCAAGGCAGGAGAGGTCTGCTGCGCCATGTGGGATTCTCCCCGGCCGGCCATCGAACTTGCGTCGCTGCTGCCAACAGCTCCGCAGCGCAGCACTTAACCGCTGCTCAACCGGGGAGGCCCTAGAGCAGTGATTTTCAAATGTGGTTTGAGTACATGGTGATATATTAACCCAGATGACTAAAAGGACTCACCACTGCTATGTTTGTGTCTCACATTTAAAGGAAACTCATTTCCTGATCATCAACTTTCAGATGTGATATTTACTAGAATTTATCTGCTTGAGAATAGCGAACATTCACAATATTCTTTCTCCAAATGGTAAATGTTTGTTTACTATAAATAAGTAAATATAAAAAGAACAAATAAAACACCTCTCATTTCACGTGTTATTATAATGTTATAAAACCTTCCCTCAGTGGTAAAATCCACCAGGACATTAAACAAAGGAGAAGTTGAAATATTGGCTTAAAGAAAGCATATTTAAGTATCTCATTTAGGCAAATAAGTCAGTGTTTTTTTCCTGCCTTCTTGAATATCTCTGTGACAAAAGAGATGAAGTTTGCTGCTAAAGAAATATGTTCTCCTATTTGGGTATTTACTTAATTCATATATTTATTTAATTCATTATAATGAAATTGAATGGATGGAAGGACTGCAACATTTTTCAAAGTGTGGAAACACATAGATAAAACTATATAATTCTAGGTATGCATTGAATTTAACACACTGTTGAAATCAAGTCATCTCAAGAAATAAATATATATATGTTACATTTACTCACATTATTTCCTCATAATAGTTTGTAGCTACTATAAATAAGATATATTAAATTCATAATGAAAATATTTAGATGTCAGTTTAAAAATGTATAGGGAATATGTAGTTTGTTCAAAATTCTTTAGAAATTTGCTGTTTTATCTTGTTTATCATGCTTTGATGAATTCTTTGCTTTTTTGAGTGATCCTATACCTCTAAATCCTATACAGTGTTGTAAATCAATTTTATCTAAATGAATGAATGAATGAACAAAATAAAAATAAAAATATTGATCCAAAAGTAAATAAATAAGGAAAAGCTGAGAGTCTTACCAAACAAGGCACAACTATTTTAAGATGAAACCCAGTTATATTAGAGAGCACAGTATGTCTGGGAAAAGGAAATAAGGCTAGTTTAGTGGAGGTCTTGTGGAAGAAACACTAGCTTTTTGGGGAGGGCATCTCCCTAATTATTCTTGGTCTGGGGTTCCAAAATGTCCATGTGCAACCTAATCCCTTGCAGTAACCAAAAAAACAAAAGAAAAGAAAAAAGCAACAGGAGTGAAATTAATTTTAATGATTTGGTTGTGAAGAATGATGCTTCTCATACTTTATCATGTATATGCATGTATATGAAGATCCTCTGTTAAAAAATATAGATTCCCATTTGGCAGGTATGGAATAAGGGCTGTAAGTCTATACTTTTTTAAATTGTATTTTTTTTAAGATTTATTTTATTTTTGCATACAAGCTGGGGTGCAGGCCAGAGGTATGGGGTGGTGAGAGGGTTCACCAGAGGCAAAGTGAAGAGCAGAACAGGCAGATCAACTGAAATACACTGCTGAGGGGAGCAGCCAGTGAGGCAGGAGAGGTCTGCCGCACCATGTGGGAATCTCCCCGGCCAGGTGTCGAACTCACGTCGCTGCAGCCACCAGCAGCTCCACAGTGCTGCACTTAACCTATTGCGCCTCCAAGGAGGCCCTAAATTGTATTACTTTTTATTGAAATGACTTAGATTTATAACACCGTAATATAAGGTAGGGATATAAATTTACACACCATAAACATCACCAAAGCACTATCCCACCCTACTCTCCCATCTGGTAGCCTCAATTCTGCTCAGATTTCTAGGGTTTGCTTTGGTTCAGTTTAGTCTGTTCCTTTGTGTTGCTTTTTTTTTTTTATTCTACATCCGAGTGAAATCACTTGGTATTTGCCTTTCCCCTTCCTACTTATTTAGCTCAGTATAATCCCCTCCAGTTCCATTCATGTTCTCACAAAAGGAAAGCGTACATTTTTAACATGCTCCAGGTGATGCAGATGTAGCTGTTCCTGGACCACACTTTGAATATCAAAGCTGGAAATAAAGAAGAGAACAAAGAGTTAATTCACTCCAGAGGGGGAGTGAATCAATCAGACTCCTTTATGGAGATGATCTTCTTTGCTTGCATTCAAATTTTAAAGGTCACATCTGTTTTCTTCAGCAGTGATGTGGGAATTGCTCATCTTGTAGCTCCTGTGTGGGGTTTGATTACCTAAGTGTACCAAAAAGCTTCTAAGTAACTTGGAGAGCAACCCTTCCTATGGCATCCAACTCTCAAGGGGTCAAAACAATTTTCAATAGGTGAGCTTATCAAAGCAACTTCAGAATCAATCTGTAGTCAACTGAAGGAATCAGTACGACAAACGATATCCCACCAAAGTCTTATGGCTGTGTGTGTGTGTATGGATCACTGACCCTACCACAAGTAGGAAAAAAACTGTCCTAAATGTGCCATTAAAAATGTCTCAGGGTAGTCTAAGTTTCAATTATGAAATCAAATAACTTTATTTTTGTCAGCTTGACAGTCTAACAAACCACGCTGAGCATCCAGTATGTACTAAGCACACTATTGATGCCCAAGCGACAGGATTAATTAGGCTTTACTTTCAAAAGCACAGTTTGATGGGGAGAATGACAATTAATTAGACAATTGCAATGTAGGGTCATAAAATAGCACTAAGCATGGGTTAGAGGTGTCTAATTCAGCCTTTGGAGACAGAAAGTTTGGACATGATTTTTTAGAAGATGTGATGCTTGAAGTTGTTGCCCTTTCTTTTTCTCTTTCATCCCAAGTGCCTTAAGGCAGCCTAAGAACTCTTCTGTCAAAAAGAGGGGGTCTGGGCTTCCCTGGCTATGCAAGGGGTTAAGTCTCAGCCTATGAAGCTATCAGCATCCACTGCAGTATGAGTTCAATCTCTGGCCAGGGAACTTCCCACATGGCACAGCAGGCCTCTCCTGTCTCACCCGCTGCTCCCCTCAGCAGTGTATTTCACTCAGTCCACCTGTTCTGCTCCCCACTCTGTCTCTCATGAATCCTTTCACTCCCCCACACCTCTGGCCTATACCCCAGCTCTTGTATATGTAAATAAATCTTAAAAAAAAAAAAGGGGGAGGAGAGGGGTCTGAGGAAATTCCTTTACTGGTGTTTTGTTTTCTGTTTTTTGTTGGTTTGTTTTTTTTTTTTGGGGGGGGGGTGGGATATCAGCGTGAGACCAGAGGTGTGGGAGTGAAATAATTCACCAGAGACAGAATGGAGAACAGAAAAGGTGTATTTATTGAAATACCCTGTAAGGGAATGGAATGAGATGAGAGAAAGTTGTGGGCAAAGAAGGATTTAAAGCTCTCTTGCATATTCTGTTTTCCAGGACTTTTAATCTTTGGGCACTGGTTTGTACCAGTTATCTGCTGGGATGTCTGTTCTTGGGTGCTGGCCTTTGACACAGAAAATGTACTGGCCCTGCTCCTACATTCCTGGAGCTGGGCTGGTTTCTCTGGTCACAGCAGTTAGTCTCATGACCCAATTTCCTGTCAACCTTATCAATTCACTTACTTATTCAAGCCTCCTAAACCTGCCTTGTGGGCAAGGAGTGGGATTTAGTTTTTAACTTTATTAAATGATATCCTGACATTATTGAGGTGACACATAATCTGACACCCGGTTTAGATAATGAATCTGTTTTTCCAAAGCTTTTCATCATGGCAAGTTATTCTTAAAATAAAATAATGAATCTATAATAATAACAAAAATCACTTATTAGGAAGTGCAGACATTTGGGAGTTGAGGGGTACGGCTTATAATCACACCACTAGGGAGACGACTGACATTTATCAGTATCTGGAATGGGCTATGGAAACCCATCTCTGGTGTAAGACCTTTCTTCCAAGACTGAGCTAATATTCCTTGCCTGGCCTTGCATTTTGGGATTGAGACATACATCAAGAAAATGCTAATTGCCCACTGCTCTGGTCTCCTACAAAAGAGTTATTTGTAGAAGTGACAGGTACTTTCCTCCTCTAGGAGATAAAGGAGTGCATGGACACACTGACTTACTGTGGAGTCACATCCCTGGAGGACTCAGGTGAGCCCTTGATAGTGCAGTAATGTCAAGTTTGAAAGTGAGCACGATCTAGATTCAAATATAGGTGGATGCTAAAAGTGGCACTATTTTATGAAATGATTTCCTTCTTCAGCTTGGGGAAGATAAATTCCTAATAAGCATCGCAGGTTTGAGTGTGATGTTGATGTCAAGCAAAAACCAATCAGTTCTTTCACTAACAAAATGGGTTTATTTAGAAATAATAACAAAAATGCTATTTGTAAAGTTCAGTCTCATGGCAAGACATAGGTGTGCTTCTCCAAATCACAGTTAGCATCCCTTTCTATATCCTTTGGAGGGGCCACTGTTAGGTAAGGGGGACTGCCTCCTTCCTTCCCCTGGGACAGGGAAGCAGTATCACTTCTTGTTGGAGATGCAGGGTATGTTGGGTCCCATAGATTACTGATTGCATGTGTGTGGGAACTCTTCAACTTCACTGAAATAGGGTTTCTGTTTGTTACATTTTTATAGTGACTTTGTGAATGAAACCTTTCATCTGATGCTAGATTAGCAGCCCTGGAAACCAAGGTTGTCTCTTTCTCAGAACTAGACAAATGGTTACAGGAAATGTTAGGTAGTGTTGGAATAGAAGAAACATAGGCTGTAGTCAAGTAAAATAGATTAGAAATTTGCTACCATTTTTATTTACTGCACATCCTTAGATTATAACCAGGTTGCATGTCAGGCTTCTCGATAAAGAAGAATAATATATGTATCAATTAAGATGACTCAATAAAATACCAGAAACCTAGTTAATTTTAAATTTTAAATAAACAACAAATATGTTCAGTATGAGCTTATCCCCAGTGTTGCCTGAGACATAGTGATATTAAAATCTACTCATTGTCTGAAATTCAAATTTAACTGAACATCTGTATTCTTATTTATTAAACATGACATTGCCAGTAAGAATAGACTAGTTTAAGTTCAAGTAATAGTGAAATCTAAAATCTCAATGGCAAATTCCATTACACCATTTGTGGTTCTCTAAGTACAGTCCTTGGGTCAGCATCCTCAGCAGGACCTAAGAATTATAAAATTGTGAAGTCTTGGACCCAACCAGAACTACTGAGTCAGAAACTCTGGGGTTGGTACCTAGTAATTTATATTTTAGCAAACTCTTCAGATGATTCTGAGAAAGTACAACTTGAGCTCCACTGCATACATCTGTAGAACATCCAAAGGCTGAGTGCATGCCTCTCATGTGATTTAATAAGCTCATAGACAAATTTTGAGTAAAAAAATAGTAGGGCATAAAGGGGAAAATCTCATATACCTCATTTTGAGTGAAAAAGGGAAGCAAAGGAAAATGATCTTACTTACATAACAATCCTAAATCCTGGAAATCTGATATATAATGATAGAAATCAAAATAGTTAATAGGTTACTGGTTGTATTGTCTGAGAAGAAACATAAAGGTACCTTCGGAGATACTAGACATGTTCTTATCCTGTTTATACAGGTACATTCATTTATTAAAGGACATGTTCACTCAAGGTTGTTATACTTTATATATAGCAATAGTAAACATAAAGATAAATAGTATACAAAAGAGAAAATAAACTATAATTAACGTAATAAATCTTGGTGGCTAAATAAAAAAAATATGCTTCATTCCTATTTTTATGATCCTTAAAGCTGCCACTTACCTAACTTGTCTCAACCAGTCACATGGCCACACCTAACTTCCAATGGACAGAGACATACATGATTCCTGGAGCAAGAGATATAGAGACGAACATTTGTGAATAACTCCGATTTCAAAATACCTACTTGTTAGAGTTCTGTGTGGTGTGATACACACACTTACACTGATTCATTAATTTTCCTTAATTTATTCAACACTTACTAATAATCTATTAATGAGTCAATTAGTTAGTGCACTTTCATAAGCATCAGATCCAGCAATAAATATGTTAGAATGATCTCGTTATTATGGAACTTGTAGTCTGGTTAGAAAAAGAAAGATATTAAAATAAACTTTATAGATAGTAAGAATTGTGATAGGTACAGGGGACTTCAGACACTTACCCTTATCATCTTCTTTAAGACCTGTCACCTCTCTTTGCAACTGGGCAGCATGAGTCCAGGCTATTATGTACACTTTTGGTCTCCAGTTTCAATGTATGGGTTTTTGCCCACATAGCTGAGCATTTGCCTGACATGCATTGATTGTCCTGCAATCTAATTAAATTCTGATGGAATCTGCTAGAGATAGTGTCAGATCTCACAGGTTAAAGAGTCAATCCCACAAGACTGCCTTTCATCCCAATCTCCTAACCCCCACCCCAATTTAGATGACAATTTCAGTTCCAGATTTTCACCTATGTCTGTGACTTACTGTAAATGAGAGGTCAACAACCCTCTCCTTGGGCATGATTGATATGCTAGAATTACGGAACTCAGAGAGACATTTTATTTACTAGAGTACCAGTTTATTATAAAAGGATATAACTCAGAAACCATCTGATGGAAGAGATGCATAGGGAAATATTTGGAAAGGGGGCACAGAGCTTCCCTGTAGTTTTACAGCATACTAGTCTCCCCAAATCTTTGTGTTCAACAACCAAGAAGTTCTCTGAATCCTGTATTTTTGAGGTGTTTATTTTTGTTTGTTTTTTGTTTTTTTTATTGTTTTTTTGTTTGTTTGTTTTTGTGGCGGCTTCATTACTTAGGCATCTAGCAAATTAGATCATTGACCACTGGTGACTGAACTCATTTACCAGTCCCGGGGATTCAAAATTTGAACTCTGGTCACTTGATTAACTCCACTAGCAACTAGCCCCATCCTGAACTGCTTAATAAAAGTCACCTCATTAACAAGACAGAAGACCCCTTAATTTCTCTGAACACTTAAAAAATTGCAAAGGTTTTTGGTACAAGTGCCAGGAACTAGAGTCTATAGAAGTGCATTGCTTTAAAAAAAAAACAGCAAAAAAAAAACCTGTATTCAAGTTTCAACTATGTGAACTTTTTACAGTTGAAGTCATTTTTTTTTTTATAATTGAGCTGGGGTGACATTACAGAGAAATTGCAGTATGTGTCTCTTTTCAGCTAGGTTAAATAACTTTGAATGAGGCCAGAGACCTTTGGAGTAGGCCAACAGCAACTGTTTTAAGAAACTATCAACAAACCGTTGTTTGAGAAATCATCTGGATTGATAAAATTCATGATTATTGATTTTGAATCAGAGGATAGAATCAGTTCTCTTTTCCTTCCCTGTAGAGAAACAGTAACTAATGTATAGCTAAGAATAGTTTGTTAGCATTAACCAACACTTCAACTACTTACCTCAGTTACCTCCACCCTTTATCCTCCTTGGGTCGCCTATCAGGTTTTCTGCTTAAATCTTTGTAAATTAAATTTCAATTATAGAATCCCAAATAAAAATACTTTGCTTTTTTTTTAATTTATGTTTATTGAGGTAAAGTTGGTTTAATAGTTGTATCTTTGGGGGTTATAGGTTTAAACCTCTATAAATACATACTTTCACACTGTGCCCACCACCACTGCCCCAAAAATTCTCCACCATTTTCCATTAGGCCCTTTTCCATCCCCATTCCCTCCAGCCACCCTCACCTTCAGGTTGCCTCAGTTTTGCAGTCAGATATTGAGTTTATTCTTGATTTGATTTTGACTGACTCTTCGTTATATTTCCCTATATTCCACATACAATTTAGACCATTCAGTGTTTGACTTGCTCTTTCTGACTTATCTGACTTAGCATTATCATCTTTAGTTGATCCATGTTGTCAGAAATGACAAGAGTTTATCCCTTTTTGTAGCTGAGTATTACTCCCCTCTCTTTTTCTCTCTCTCTGTGTGTCTCATATTTTGCTGACCCACTCCTCTCTCCTTGGGCACTTAAGTTATTTGCATAACTTAGCTATTCTAAATAGGGCTGCAATGAACGTAGAAGTGCATACATGTTTTTTAACTATTTGGGAGGATACCCAGAAATGGAATTGCTGGGTCATATGATAGGTCTGTTTTTAATATTTTGCAGAATTTCCATATTGTTTTCCATAGTGACTTTTCCAGTATATTTTCCCATCAACAGTGTACAATGATACATTTTTCCCTACTTCCTTGCCCACATTTGTTGTTTCTGGTCTTTTTGATGTGGGCCATTTTCATGGGTGTGAGATGGTATCTCATTGTAGTTTTGATTTACATTTCCCTGATGATAACACTCGTCAACAAATTTTTACAAAAGTCATGTTACTGAAATAAAATTCACCATTTCCTATCAATCTGTATGTGGTCAATACAAATATGACAGTCAAATTCAAATTTTGGCTCTAGTTTTTTTGTAATCTGCAATAAATGGATGTTTACATCATGAAATGCATGCCATTAGTAATAGGCCTATGGTTAATACCTGTAAAAAATCAAGTCACAGATTACTTCTTAGATTTCTTCGCTTGTCTCTTGTACAGCTGTTCAGGATTATCTCTGGCGAGTATCCAGCAGTAGTCAGCCAGCATTGTAATGGACCATTTTCCCTGGTATCTTTGTTTCATTGATGTGATATCTTGATGAAAGCATTAACCATGTTCATCACTAACCATACCTAAGTTTTCAGGGAAAATCCAGATGGGAATGAAGGAAGTACATTTTTAGAGACATATTGCAGCCAAGTTTCTGATACTTCATTAGCATGTCTGCTACTAGTTCCTTGTAGTTTTCTGCCCTAACATTCCCAAGAAAGTTTGTAGACACTAGGCGAAAAGCATTCCATGCTTGTTTTGCATCATCCTGCAGCAAGTTGTTGAACCGGTCATCTTTGAAGAGCTCTCGAATCTGAGGACCCACAAAAACTCCCTCTTTAATCTTTGCTGAGTCAAGGAAATTTTTCATGCAGGTATGGGAAAGCTGGCGAGGTCCAGTCCATGGCTTTCACGAAACGCTTCATCAAACCTAGTTTGATGTGAAGGGGTGGTAGCAGGATTTTGTGAGCCTCGACCAGAGCTGGGTGTTGGATAGTCTTCTGTCCAACTGCTACATTTAGTCTGTGAGTCCATTCATTCTGCAAGTAGTGCAATTCACTTTCTGGGCTATCCCACTCAAATAAGAAACACATGTATTTTGTATACTCCTGCTGTAGTCCCATTAAAAGGGCACTAGGGTTTTGCTGGTGGCACAGTGGTTAGGCGCTGCACTTTGGAGCTGTTGGCAGCAGCAACGAGTTTGATTCCTGATCAGGGAGATTCCCACATGGTGTGCGAGACCTCTCCTGCCTCGCCCACTGCTCCCCTCAGCAGTGTGTTTCCGTCAATCTGACTGTTCTGTTCCCCACTCTGTCTGGTGAATCCTCTCGCCACCCCATGTCGCTGGCCTGTACCCCAGCTTGTATGCATAAATAAATAAATTAAAAAAAAATAAAAGGGCAACTATCTTCAAATCACCACAGACTTCCCAGCTGTACTTGTTTTACTCAATGGAATTAAGTAGCTGCCTTAAGTTATCGTATGTCTCTTTCATGTAGACAGCATGTGCTACTGGAATAGATGGAAGACAGTCTCATTATGCAAAAGCACAGCCTGAAGTCCCAGTTTTGAAGAGTGTAGAAATAGTCTCCATTCTTGTGGGTCATGAGTAATTTCTGAGGCATTCATGAGGCCCTCAATATCGGAACAGAATACCAGAGTACTTTCCTTTCTGAAGAAAGCCTCCAACTGCTGGTGGTGCTTTCAATATAAAGTAATTGTGACATCTTCTAGAAGATTCCATTGTTGGAGTCTTGATCCTAGCAATTCTGCCTTGTTCTTGGATAAGTCCAAATCATGAACCAGATCATTTATTTCTTCCTGTGTTAGTCTGTGTGGGGTTGATGATGCACCACAGTGAAAATCTGGATCACTGCATGTTTAAGGAACAGGAGAAGACCAGGTCGGCTCACCCTTGTCCTCATCAGATGAATTGAGAGAATATTCTGCTGTTGGTTCAGGAACAGAAAGTCCCCCACCATGTGGAACTGGTGTCAACGCAGATAGAATGTTTGGGTAGACTATTCTCGACTTCTTTTGCTTCGTTATTCCATCGGGAAGAGGAGGAACCAAGCAGAAGTCACAGTTATTTATGTGGTTGCTTGGCTCTCTCCACACCTTGGGGACTGCAAACAGCATTGATGGTCTTTTGCCATTTAACCACTGTGAAAGCTGTGTTGTCCATGTAGCACAGCATATCTGCAGGGCCCAAGGATTGTCTTCATCACCAACCTTGCATCCAAAGTCAAGATGGTAAGCCTTCTTCACTTGAGAAGTGATAATTTTCTTCTGGTTGGTAAATGTCACTTCCCCACAAGTAGAGCAGAAATTGTCCACACTATTAACACACTTTCGAGGCATTACTGTTCTGTATTGTGCCTAAATGGATAAAATAATAACAGTTCTATGGAACAGTAGCTTAAACTGTTTCACACAAAGTCTGAAATATTTTCAGAGCTCAACATTTCCAATAGGGCTTTGTATAGTGCACTGCTGACATCAGCTTACTTCAGCAGCCTCCTGGTAGTAGTAGTGCATTGCATCAGAAAATGATGCCATCAACTCTGGATGATGTGTGCATGCTGGTATTTTGCAATGTCATGCCATATTACATCATTCTAGGTTGATTTAGGATGTTGTTGAAGTACAACTGGATAAATTTACACAGTAAAACATAAAATGAATTATATGAAATATCTTCAAAACGAGAGCTAATAAAAATTTTCAGGGTTGTATTCATGCTCAGCACACCAAGATACTACAGATTAGGGCCTTTTTAAGTCAGTAATGATCTCACTGTTGACCAGTGTAAGAGATAAGCATTATCTTCATGTAACTATTGGACATCTATATGACTTCTTTGGAGATGTATTACTTTAGTCCTGTCCATTTTTTTGATTGAGTTAATCATTTCCTTTGCTGAGTTGCATGGATTGTTTGTATATTTTAAATGTCAGTCCTTTGTCAGATGTGTTATTGAATTTTTTCCCACTAAGTATGATGTCCTTTTGTTTTACTGATCATTTCTTTTGCTGTGCAGAAGCTTTTTAGTTTGATGCAATCCCATTTGTTCACGTTTGCTTCTGAAATTGCCTCTGAATTTTACAAAGGGCAACTTTCTCTCCAAACCAAAGTATGGAGCTGGAACCAATTAAATAAGGATGGCATATGGAAAATGATCTTGGATTCTATCCTTTAGTAAAGAATTGTGAGGGAGGTAAGGTTCATGAAATAGTGGGAGGAGAATAGTAAATAACAACATGACAATTATTTTTACATTGAAATTATCTTTTGTACAAGCCTTTATAAAATAATGTTTTTTTTATTAGTGATGAACAATTGGTAAATTCTCATATTATCATTATAATGACATTCACTCATCCATTAAGAAGATATTTGCCAAGCTTATTAATGGGTGCCAATCACTGTTACAGATTTTGAACAAATAAATGAGGTAAATTTTCCACAGGTACTTATAAGGACTTTTTTTAAGCTACAATTTTAATATTGTCACTCATCCCTCTCTCATTACAGGTGGTGCCTCTCATTTTTACCCATTTATATTGACTTCAATCTACTATTATGGTCAAAATGCCTCTTTGTTAATTCATTCCCTTCCACTGAAAAGATTCCCTCCATGTTTTTGAGCCCAACTCTCTCCCTTATCCATCCCTTAGGATTCATTTCAAACATTTCTACTTCTGAAGCTTCTGACCTCTGCTTCAGCACAGAGTCAGTGCTCTCTCTAATTTTCTTTAGGATATTATACGCCCAATTAGGTACTTATGTATATGCATTATTGAATTTGCATTGAACTGTGTTTTGTGTATGTGGCACCTTCCCTTTGCAATTTTAATTCATCTGTTTTATGGAAAATATTTGCTACCCCTTCATAGAATTGTCTTCCACAGTAATGTGGTTTGAAATGGAGTAATTTTTTATGGTACTATGATTACAATCTGGTGCTTGACTTTGAAGGAATAGACTAATTTATTCATCTCCAAACAATTTCCTGATTAGAAATACATCATAGTTTGAGAGAGACAACGGGAACATGAGTGAGAAAAAGAGTGTTCATGTTCTAATTCTAGACCAACTATCTGAGAATTTCCAAGTAATGTGGCCTGGGAATCCATATTTTAAAAAAGAACCTCCAGTAAATCTTATGATGAAATAAGTTTGGGAACCTCTGGGTTGCATGTTAAAAACAACTAGAAAGTTTTAAAAGCCATTAATATCCCAGAATAATTAACTCAGACTCTCAGAGAGTGAAGTTCCCTTGACATAAGTATTTTCTAAAAGCTTCCTGAGTATCCCTACTAGACAACCAGGGTTGAGAACCAATGTGCAGTGTTGTTTGTGATTATGAGAGAGCGGAGTGGCTGGGGGGTTGGGGTGGGGGGCATCTTGCTCTATTGGATGTTGGTGACAAAAGTAGTTTTATATCTGCATGCTATTTTAATATAACCTTTTTGCTAATATAAACTACATATATTATTATATTTTTATTTGATTTTAAAGAATGCCTGCCTTAATGGGTATGAAATTGTCTAGCTGAAATCTTTTATTTCCATATGTTTTCTCATCATAAATAATGCAACCGTAAATCTTTCATAACTAAGACGTGGTATACAGCACTAGTCATCTTCCAGTATTATGGAAGGAATGACTGTAATAAAGTGTGATTTCCCAAGTAACTAAGCGTGACTTTGAATTAAAATTTGATAACATAATTCTGAATTTCTCTTCAAAAATATGACAGCCACTTACCAAAAATGGTTGGAAATACCTATGTCCTTTGTTGCCATTAACACAATCATTTATAAGATTATTCTTTTTAAAAGATTTATATTATTTATTTATGCATATAAGAATTGGTGTGTAGGCTTGAGATGCAGGGGATGAGAGGATTGACCAGAGACAGAGTAGGGAGTGGAACAGATGGATATACTGAAATATACTGCTGAGGGAAGCACTGGGTGAGACAGAAGAGGTCTTCTGTGCCATGTGGGTTAGCTCCCTGGCCAGGTATGGAGCTCATGTTGCAGTGGCTAACAATAGCTTGACAGTGCAGAGACTTTAACCCCTGTCCTGCTAGAGAGGCCCTAAAAGCTTATTTCAGTTGACCTTTATTTCTAGGTAAAATTTGTACCTAATTGTTTTAATTTGTATGATTAAGGAATGACAACTTTTAATATTTTTTCTAGGCATTTGTATAGTCTTCCTTTTGAAAACTTGTTTTTACTTTGTCCTGTTTTTTTGAGGGGGCATCTTTTTTTTAGCTCACTAATTTGTATGAGATGCTTATGATTATGTTAGTAAGTTTATCATGTTTTATTTGCTCTTATCATGCCCTTTCCTTTTCATGCTTTAAAGAAAAATCTATGATTGGGCCTCTACAGTGGTGCAGTGGGTTAAAGCGCAGCACTGTGGAACTGTCTGCAGCGGTGCTGCGAGTTCGACACCCTGCCAGGGAGAATCCCACATGGCGCAGCAGACATCTCCTGCCTCACTTGCTGCTCCCTTCAGCAGTGTATTTCCATCGATCTGCTTGTTCCGCTCCCCACTCTGTCTCTGGTGAATCCTCTCACAGCCCCACACCTCTGGCCTGCACCCCAGCTTGTATGCATTGTCCAGCTCTGGGATCCCGGAAACCCCAAGGGGAGAGGCGCAATTAACAAGGCACAGAAGGGTCAGCTCAGCAAGGGTCTAACAATATTTATTTAGCAACCATGAGTTTATATACTTATGCTTACATAAGCAATTACCCACAGGCCATTGTTACAGTAACAGTATTGTTATGATATTCTAAATTCCCTATAAGGAAGCAGCATTTGTATCAAGAGTTAAAATACAGACGATGTTTACAAGAGCACGACCAGCAGCATACTAAGGAGGCAGTCTCTGATTCTCTGCGTCCTGGTTTAGGTTGTACAATTTGGTTAGATGTAGACACAGGTCTACGGTTAGTCTAGGCCTAAGCTGCAGCTGGCATAAGCAAGATTGTCATGTGGGCCTTGCCTCCACACTGACTACCAAGTGCTCTCCCCATGGGAGGGTCACACCAGCTTAGGTGTGCCAAGTGTTACACTGGCTTGGTTATGCCAGTGCTCCCAACAATGCATAAAATAAATAAAACCTTTGAAAAAAAAATCTATGATTTTGAAAATTCAGTCAAAGCTATCAATTTTTTCTTTGGGGATTTTTGGGGTTCCTGATTGAAGTATTATATTTGCATTTCCTATTTCAAATTCAGATAAACATTTACTTTTTAATTATCTTGTGACTTCACATATGGAATATACTATATATTTTTCTGTGTGTATATAGAAGTTTGTATATTTTAATTCTATAGCATGTATTACAAAAAAGTGAACTAGGCATCCTTTAGTTCACTTCTAGAAATAATTATCCATTTCCGTCATTAGCAATTTAAAAATAGTTTTGCTTATTCTAATTTGTATACTACCTTTATCATATCATATACTGATATTTTTCTATACTTGTTTTTTCCTAATTTTCTACTTTGTGTAATTGCTCTGTCAATATATGCTAACATTGATTTCCCATGTTTAAATTCCTTCTCTTTTTTTGCAGTTCTCCTTTAATGTTTCTCTATTTTTTAATTTATATCTTTTACATTATTGTGTATTCCCCATAGGTTACACACCATCAATTCACCTGTGAACCATCACCAGAGTTTAAATTATTTCAACACCATAATATATATGAATGCCATTTAGCACAAGCCCTGTGTTATTTCTTTTTCTACTCTCCTTGTTAATGAACCGCTTTCCATTTGGTCATGTGACAGTCCTCTCAAACTTCTAGCATGACCCCTGCTGTCCTCTGGCTGAGTTCCCCCAGTTCTCTCTTATAAGGTGGTGCCCAAATGAACTTGATCTCCTTCCAGGGGCTGTCTGACTGGATGGAAGGCAGCAGATCAGCACTGCTTTTTCGGCTGGATTCTAAACATGTAGAGATGCTATCCAAAATTACATGAGTTTTTGTTGTTCATATTTTTAATTTTTAAAGTATTTTTGTTCTTACATCAATGTTAATTTTTTTTAAGATTTATTTATTTATGCATACAAGCTGGGGTGCAGACCAGAGGTGCAGAGTGGTGAGAGGATTCACCAGAGACAGAGCAAGGAGCAGAACAGGCAGATAGACTGAAGTACACTGCTGAGGGGAGCAGCGGGCGAGAAAGGAGAGGCCTGCTGCGCCATGTGGGACTCTCCCTGGCTGGGTATTGAACTCGTGCTGCAGTGGCTCTGGATAGCTTCATAGTGCTGCGCTTAACATGTTGCACCACCAGGGAGGCCCAATGTTAATTTTTAGACGGTATTTGATTTCTCCCCTCAGGTGTAGTCCTTGTAGTTCTCCCACCACCATAGTACCTGTGACCCATCACCATAAACCCTTGTGCTCTTCCCTTCTCTGTGTTGATCCCTTCCATTTCCCTCCAGTAGGCATCAGATCTATGGTTAGCTTGGATGTTTTTTCTTATTCCTTTCCTTTTGTTTGGTTTCTCTATATTTCTCTTGTAAGTGAAACCATACAATATTTATCTTTTTCCCTGTGACTTATTTTGCTTAGCATAATCCCTTCCAGCTCCATCCATGTTGTCACAAATGGCATGAATTTTTCATTTTTGGTCTCTGAGTAGTATTCCATTGTGTATATATACTGCATCTTCTTGATCCATTTATCTGTTTTGAGGAATTTAGGAATTCTGTATCTTGGCTATTGTAAATAATGCTGCAGTAAACATTGTAGGAGTGCAGGTTTCCTTTCAAAACAATATTTTTATATCCTTTGGGTAGATTCCTAGGTGTGGAATTTCAGTGTTATGAGGAACCTCCACACAGATTTCCATAATGGCTGGACTATTTTATATTCCCACCAACAGTGTAAAAGGGCTCCTTTTTCACTACATCGTTGCCAGTATTTGTTATTTCTGTTCGCTTTTCAGTGTGGAGCATTCTTACAGGTTTGAGGTGGTATCTCATTATGGTTTTGATTTTCATTTCCCTGATAATGATCTTGAACATTTTTTTTTTTTTTTTAGTATGCTTGTCCATTTGCATGTCTTCTTTGGAGAAGTGTCCATTTAGCTCCCCTGCCCATTTTTTTTTTAATTGGGTTGCTTCCTTTGTTTTTGTTGAGTTGTATAAGCAGATCTTTGATAGCAATCACTTATCAGATGTATGCTATGCAAATATTTTCTCCCACTCAGTATGATGTCTCTTCATTTTGGTTATTGTCTCTTTTGCTGTACTGTAGCTTTTTAATTTAATGTAGTCGCGGCAGTTTATATTCTCTTCTTTTCCCGTGCTTCTGGAGACAAGTCCTTAAAGATGTTTTGGAAGTTTGTGTCATAGAATCTTTTGTCTAAATTTTCTTCCATATATTTTACTGTTTCAGGACTTAAAACCAAGTCTTTTATCTATTTTGAGTTGATATTTGTCTATGGTGTGAGGTAGTATCTAGTTTCATTCTTTTGCATGTGGTAGTCCAGTTTTCCCAGCACCATTTATTGAAGAGACATTCCTTGTTTCAGTGTTTCTTATCTGCTCCTTTGTCGTAGATTAGTTGTCCATATATGTGTGGCTTTATTTCTGGTCTTTCAATTAGATTCCATTGGTTTGTGTGTGTGTGTGTGTGTGTGTGTGTGTGTGTGTGTGTATGTTTGTTCCATCACCATACTATTATGGTTATTATGGCTTTTGTAATATAATTTGAAGTCTGGATTTATAATACGCCCCCCAACTTTTTCCCTTTTTTAGTCAGATGAGCTTTGGTTATGAATTTGAATTTCATATGAATTTCAGTAATATTTTTTTCCATTTCTTTGAAGAATGGCATTGGAATTTTATTGGAATTATATTGAATATGAAAGTTGCCTTGGGTAGGATAGCCATTTTGATAAAAATTGATTCTTCTAATCCTTGAGTAAGGAATATCTTTCCATTTCTTTGTGTTGTCTTCTATTTCTTTTAGTAATTTTTTTTTTATTTTCCTTGTATAGATCTTATACCTTCTTTGTTAGGTTTAGCCCCAGGTATTTAATTATTTTGGTGCAGTTGTAAATGGGATGGGTTTCTTGATTTCTACCTCTTCTGATTGCTTGCATATAGGAAAACTACTATTTTGAATATTATTTTGTAACCTGCTACTTAATGAACTTTTTTTTAATTAGTTTTTCTGTGGATTTCTTAGGGTTCTTTCTATATATCATGATACCATCTGCCAAAAAATGGTATTTCTTCTTTCCCAACCCATGCTACTTTTCTGTCTTTCTCTTGCCTGATTGCTCTAGCTAGGACTTCCAGTATTATAGTGAATAGCAGTGGTAAAAGTGAGCATCTTTGTCTTGTCCCTGATTTAGTGTACTTTTATTTTTGTCATCATTGGTAATGATGCCAGCTATGGGTTTGGCTTTTATGGCTTTTATTATGTTCAGATATTTTCCTTTAATCCCAAATTTTTCAAGTACTCTCACCATAAATGGATGCTGAACTTCATCAAATGGTTTCTCAGCATCTAATGATATGATCATATGGTTTTACTTTTCTTTTTGTTGATGTGGTGAATTAATTTAATTGATTTTTGGATTTTGAACCATCCTTGTGTCCCTGTAAAAAATCCCACTTGGTCTTGGTGTATAATTATTTTGATTCACTATTATATTAAGTTTGCTAAGATTTTATTGAGGATTTTAACATTCAAGTTCACTAGGGAGATTGGTCTCTGGGTTTTGTTGTTGTTTTTTTCTTTCTTTCTTTTTCCTGTGTTGCCTTGGGTTTTGATATAGTGTGACATTGGTCTCATAAAATGTATTTGGTGGTGGGCATTCTTTTTTTGATTTTTTGAAAGAGTGTTAGCAGGATAAGTATTAGTTCACCTTTGAATGTTTGGTAGAACTCACTTGTTTTTTAGAAGATATTTAATTAAAGTTTTAATTTCTTTGCTTGTAATTGGTTTATCCAAGTTTTCTATTTCTTCTTTATTGAGCCTTGGATGACTGTATAATTCTAAGAATTTGTCCATCTCATCTACATTGCTGAACTTGTTTGCATATAAATGTTCATAGTAATTTCTGACTATACTCTGGATTTCTGCTGTTTCTCTTATAATGTTTCCTCTTTCATATATGATCATATTTATTTGAGTTTTCTCCTTGTTCTTTTTTAAGCCTAGCTAGAGGCTTGTCCTCACTGTGTGCTCATGAGGAGAGAGAGGTGGACAGAGATCTCTTGTATCTCTTATAGGAACAATAATCCACATAGGATTAGAATTTGAAACTCATGATCTCATTTAAGTTTATTTCCTTAGAGACCCCATCTCCAAATTCAGCCACACTAGAGATTGGGATCTCATTATATTAATTTGAGGGGAGGAAGACATGAAATAGTTCATGCTAGTGAACTATTTTATATAATAATATTATGCTTAGTATAATATTATTTCACAGATACTTAGTGAAATCTATAGTTAATATATTTATGCAAAATTTAATATATATATATATACAAAATCTATATTTCATATAGCAAACTTTTATAACAGAATTTTCATACACTTTATTATAGAAATTAAGGCATGTAGATCTACAGTGTATCGTGGAATATATGTCTTAAGTATTCTAATTGTCATCAGTGGTTAAAAAAAAAAACAAATTCCCTAGTGGTCCCTGGTGATATTTAATTACTTACCTTGCTTATGCACCCTGCCAATTTATTTAAGCTTGCTTTAATCCCTCGCAGTTTGGTAAACATTCATAACATATGTGTAAATAATTATTTCTGAAATGCCTTCTTTTGAGAAGCATGAATAATTAAAAGGCTAATGCACAATCTAATATTGTCCTTTCTGGATCAAGCCTGTAACAATTATACTGTGAAACTCTCAGAAACTGTTCTCTTCCACCAAGAAGCTTAAACTGCTCTTTGACACTCAACCACTTGGATACTGTGACTATCTTGTTATGTTCCAGTTGATACAGTAATCAGTTAGAGGCCAGACATATGTTTTATTATAAGAGCAAACAGAGTGCATCTGCTCTAGGGATCAGGGAGAAAAGGATACAAGATTTGACAGCAATAGTCTTCTAAAAACAGACTGGCCTGAAATGAAAATTTTTGTGAGCTAGAGCAGTTAGTGTTGTGACAGTCAGTTTACATCTAAATACCAGTATCTCCACAGAGACGGCGCAGAAAAAGTGACGTTTTAATAAGATTCTTGCATATTTGCATTGGTTCAGCCAGTAAGCAGCATAGTAAACCCCAGATCAAGGTATGAAACTTTTCCTTTACCGTGTGTTAAGGGAATATCAATTAGGTAGAAAAGAAATTAAAACGTCAGGCTTTGATAATATAGCATGAAATGATAAACTGAACTGCCAAGACAGCAAAGCCATTATGTTAACGGTATTGTTCTTCACTATGACTTGTGTTTACTTCTCTGCCACACACATTTTATTCTGCCCATGCCTTCTAGTCTCTGGCCTCTTAAAATGATTAAAAGCTGTAATTTTTCCTTAAATATATCTCCTAAGTCACTAATTACATTCTCTAGACTCTTACATCCTTATTCATGTGACCATAGTTTGTATTTTACAATTGGACTATTGTCAGCTCAACAATCTAGCTGTAATGCCCAGACTAGGCCACACACTATCAATGTTAAATCACAGAACTGAACACTTTTTTTTTTGGAACTTGTTTTATTGACCACTTGAGAAATGCTTAATTGTACATGTGCTAAATGGAAATCACAAAGAATTTGTTCTTCTTCCTTAAGCAACTTTAAAGATGCTTTGTTTAAAAGCGTGTAATGTGTGATATGTGTGGTATCAAAGACATGTAGAAGCTACTCAAATCTCTATAGGTTACACATGTTTTTGGCACCAATCCTATTGTCTGCTGTCCACTACCAGGGTGTTTGCTAAAAAGCTCAGATTTTCTTTAATGACATTGAATTCCTATTTTCTTTTGTGTCAATTAGGTATCATTCAGTTCTAAAATCTACAATTAAACAGCAGCTCAATAGAGGCTTCATTCACCATAGGTAATCACGGCTTATTCCTTAAAGGAACCAGGTATTGCTAAGAAATTGGTTATTCCCTATGTATTGCAAGGTGGGGGAAATACTGTTTTCTATTCTAGGTTTTACATTATTGGGGATATATCAAGCACAAAAGCAATAGGTTTATTTAAAATATCCAAAGTATTTCATGATTCTCTAGATAACTCTTGATCTTTGTATAAGGAAGGATGTGTTGTATGGCTTTAAATGTAATTTTACTGCAACAGTTGCTAAATTCTTGATATAATTCAACATCACAAAAATATATTCTTAACAGATAACAAATAAGTGCCATTCATTTACTCTTTTTTTTTTAAAGATTTATTTATTTATGCATACAAGAGCTGGGGTAAAAGCCAGAAGTGTGGGGTAGTGAGAGGATTCATCAGAGACAGAGTGGGGAACAGAACAGGCAGATTGACTGAAATACACTGCTGAGGGGAGCAGTGGATGAGACAGGAGAGGTCTGCTGCACCATGTGAGTTAGCTCCCTGGCTGGGGATTGTACTTGTGCTGCAGGAGCTGCTGATAGCTTCGTAATGCTGAGACTTAACCCGTTGTACTACCAGGGAGGCCCCATTCATTTACTCGTTATATGAAATAATGGACTCAGTGTTGATAAACAGGGTATCTTGAAAGGGTATATTCCCAGCTGCCATTAATTATTAAGTTTGTGTTCATTCTGTCACATCCATGACAACCCCTATGTGTAAGGTAAAAAATGTGGGGTGTATTAGAATTTTAGAAAGATTTGTATAGAAGATAGATTCAATAGAGGAAAAATAGTATAGTACATTAGCTCAGATGAACTTTGTTCTGGACATTTGTCAAATCCAAGATGGTGTTGCTATGCTATCATTAAATATTTGGCCACTAAAACTGATCAGTTTCATATGGAGAAAAATAATTCAAATCTGTCTTATGATTAAATTTATCAGTCAATTATTTTTTTTAAGTTGTTTTGCTGGTCATTGTGCCTAGTGCATTTATCTTATGGCCTGCTGCTGTGTTCTTACTACTGTCTTATCATCCAACCCCAGCATTATTTTCCACAAACATTTTTAAATTCATTGATTTGCCTGCGACTTTGGCATATGTCACTTTTGTTTCTTTCTTTTGTTATAATAATATCTGTGCTCATTTTACATTGGCCTATGAAACATAAGTTATATATGCTAAAGAGCAAATTCTAATGGATTTTTTTGGAACTTTATAGTTTTTAAAAATTAGGAAAATAATTGAATTAAATTGAAATAATTATCTTTTCACTGTAAAATAAGACTTTTTATCTAAATATAATTAAACTCATTAATATAAAATATAGAAGTTCTTAAAATATTTTTAAAATCAACAATTATGACAGGAATCATTAAAATGTGGATCTATGTATTTTCATTGATTTTTAAAAATTATTGAGAATAGTATAATAGTATATATGTACAGTTTTCCTCACTGGGGTTGCATAAACCATTTTAGCATAAGACTTTTCCCATTTTATTGTTTTTCTTTCAATGTAAAATATTATGACTACACTATTTCATTATGTATGCTATAATTTATAGCATTATAGTATGCTATAATTTTTTTTTTTAAAGATTTATTTATTTATACATACAAGCTGGGGTACAGACCAGAGGTACGGGGCGGCGAGAGGGTTCACCAGAGACAGAGCGGGGAGCAGAGCAGGCAGATCAGAAATACACTGCTGAGGGGAGCAGCGGGTGAGGCAGGAGAGGTCTGCCGCACCATGTGGGATTCTCCCCAGCCGGGCGTCGAACTCGCGTCGCCGCTGCCGACAACTCCACAGCGCAGCGCTTAGCCGCTGCGCCACCGGGGAGGCCCTAGTATGCTATAATTTATTTAGGTTTTTTTGGTTTTTTTTTTCTTTGTTTTTGTTTTGCTACTTTAATACAGTTTTAAAATAAAGGGTAAAATGTATTTTATTATTTTAGTTTCTTTTGTGTGTAATAGTTTTCCTTAAGCAGAATGTTTTGTGTTTGTATATTAAAAATATTGCTGGACACAAAATGACATTTTACCTTCTTCAGATATGTAAATTTAGAGAAAATATTTATTTCCTCATTGTTATTATTAATGCAACATGTAATTACATTTCTTTACACTACACTATCAATACTATGATTCATCAACATACCAGTGGTATATGTAGATTTCAGATCTATTTCAGTTTTTACTATCTTTGGATAACTTGTCTAATTTGACAGGAGAATAAAAGTATTCCATTTCATAAGCATTTCTTTTTCTCTGATAATTGTGAATTTGCCTCATGAGATTGTTGAACATTGATATTTCATTTTTTAAAAGATAAACTATTTGTATATAGCCTCTACTTTTACATATACTTTAGACATTTCATTCCTTGGTAAATCTTTTAAATAATATATTTTTCTTATTCAGTTTGGGGAAATATATAGACTTAGTACTTTGTACCAAGAAGCATTTATCTCAATACCTGAGACATTCATGAGATATAAGACAGTGTTATAAATGTTCTTCTTTACACTGGGACTATGCAATGTAATACCAACTAAGACTGTATGAGCATTCAGGTTTTTACGAGGTATATTATCTAGCTTAGGTCACACTGAACAATATAAGCTTAGGTTAAAGGAAGCTTAATAATTATTGGATTTTATTCAATTTGTATTTTTCAGCTTTAAAACCTGTTTACAAGTAAGGACATGATTAATGTGATTTCAAACTTTTCACCCATTTATGCAATTTACCCTTCATGCTGCTAATATAGTATATTGCATTGATTGATTTTTGAGTATTAAACCAACCTTGCATTCCTTCAATAAGTCCATGTCTAATAATCTTTTTATCTATTGATTTTGTTTACCAAAGTGTTCAGACTTTTTTTTTTGTATATGTTGCTATATAGATTATATGTTTGTTTGTTTTAAATAATTTGTATCTTTTAATTGGCCCTATTGTTAGTGCATGACCAAAGGCCCCCCAAACTGTTAAGCAGTGCATGCTCTGAAGGGAATTATCTACTTCTAATATAACTTCAAAAATTACTCATCTCCTCATGGGCAAGGACCCAGCCAAACAAACAATGCCCCAAGTGGGGGTGACTGAGGCCCAAAAGCTTGCTACAAATCTAAAGGTACCTTCTGGCAAAGTACCATACAGAAAGAGTTAGGCAGATCCAAAAATCCAAAATTCAAAATGTGCCACATAAACCCAACACGAGGTCAAAATAATGATTGCAACTGTCTCTGCCACAGACCGGGAACAGCCTCTCCATATCTCTCTCACCACATGTCTCTTCCAATTATTTCTTCCAAGTATCTCTGCATATCTCTCCTTCATATATCTCTTCCAAGTATCCTTCCTAGCAGTAGCAGTGTGCAAGTCAGACTGCAGAAGCAAGAGAGTGGGCTGCCTGCCATATTATATAGCGTCACTTAGCTGCTCAGTGCTATCCCTCATTCCCAGAAGCTCCCTACTCAGGAACTCATGTTGATGGCATTCTGGAACTTGTAGTACAAGGTAACTACACATAACTGGGGACAGGAAAATGACATCTCCCCTTCAAAAATGTGTACCGGTAACATCATTGAAAGTATTGGGAAATCTTCCCTCTTCCTTTTGCTGTAAGGATTTTGTAGAATTGGGACTATTCCTTAAATATTTGGAAGATTTCTCCAATAATGCCTTATGAGTCTTTAGTTTCCATACCAAGGAGAGTTTTAAATGTATTAAGTTTCTTAAACAGATCTTTGACTATTCAGAATTTCTTATTTCTTGTTTGAGTTTTGGTAAAACGGTTTTCAGGAATTTGAACATTTAAATGTTCACGTATATTTTGTGATTTTTTTTGTCTGTTTAATCATTTTTGGGAATGTTAAAATTTTCAAGTGAACTTTTAAATTCTATCTCTACTATTAGTCTTATCTGTTCTCATCAAATGGTGCTTCATATCTTTTGAAGCTGCTTGGTGATATGCATATGTTTTAATTATTATTCTTTTTTGCTAACACTGTTTATGACGACATAATATTCACTTTGCTATTGCAAACTTTAAACCTTTTTCCCCCTCATAAGGGAATTAATAAGCTGCCATTTTCCATAATATTGATATGGGGAAAAAGAATCTGCAATTCAAAATATGTCTCTGAAAGCTGGTAGAGGTTGTCCTCTTTTTTTTTTTTAAGATTTATTTATTTTTGCATACAAGCTGGAGTGCAGGCCAGAGGTGTGGGGTGGTGAGAGGGCTCACCAGAGACAGAGTGGGGAGCAGAACAGGCAGATCGACCGAAATACACTGCTGAGGGGAGCAGCAGGCAAGGAAGGAGAGGTCTGCTGTGCCATGTGGGAATCTCCCCAGCCAGGTATTGAACTTGTGCTGTAGCTGCCGACATCTCCACAGTGCTGCGATTAAACCATTGCGCCACCAGGGAGGGCTGGTTGTCCTCTTCAAAGAGGTATTTACATACACAAAGGGCAGTCTCCCTGTGTAAGATTGTCCCCCTCACTATATTAAGAATATCATTTAGCTTTTATCAGTGGAGAAGGCATCTTTTTTAATTTGCATAACAGTCATAACCTTGCTTACTCTTCCTTTCCTATTAACTATTCCATAACCAAATGCCCTTTGTCCTCTTCTCAGCATCCTGTTTCTTTAGTCAAAGCTATTAAAAACTGTGCCTTAAGCCATTTTGATGAGTTGCTCACTTTTAGTGGGTTTCTCCCTTACATACATGAGAGACTTGTATTATAATTGAACTTTTTGTGTGTGTTTTCAAATTGATGACAGGAATTTAAAAATTGAAAAAAATGGAATCTTTTCAAAACTAGAAATACATGACATGGAAAAACAACATATGACAATAAGACAGATGTGAGCTCATATCTGGTAATTAGAGTCTATGGACCACTTATTTGCTGGGTTGGGCTAACATTTACATTTTATGTCAATCTATGGATTATAAGTAAAGCATCTCTTGTTGGGATGACAATAGCAAGATGCAATGCTACAGTGAAATCTAATTGTTATTAGCTGTTGCACTGGAATGTCAATGAGGGGCTGCTTTGTTCAAAAGCTGGCATTGGCAAAGTTATTAAATTGGTTGCTTCATCAGGGAATATAGTATATTAGTGAGCTATTCAACCGTGACTGAGTATATGTATTAGAAAGCATGCTTGCGTAAATTTCCAACAGCATAAATCAAGGTAAGATTTAGTACACAACACTCACAGGAAGAAGAATCGTATATTCTACAATGTTTAGCTCAAGTAAGCTAAACCTTCCATTTTTATTTGAGCTATGATTTCCTTTTTATAATGTACTCCATACTACTGTCATGTTTGTTAACTTGGATTTTGTAAATGGAACTTTATAAGGAAGATGAACATGATATGAACTGATAAAAAGATAATCCCTGCAGATTTCTATTAGTTTCCTCTGTGCCTGGTAAATAAACTGTATTTTTTTAACTTTTAATTATATATGCTTAATAAGTGATCATAATCCAGCAACTTTACATTTATTTCCCAGACTGCTTCCATAAGTAATTACTCTAGGTTATTAGAGATAAATCTATATATTGTAAAATACCCTAAAGCTAGACTGAAAAATAAGGTTGTTAATAATGAGAAGGTTGATTTTTTTTAAGTAATAACATAAGACTTTTATTTCCTTATTTCTACTGTTACAGCTCAAATAATCTCTTTATCAAGGCTTTGCTGGTTTTTCCAATCAGAATTAATATCACTCTTTGATTTGTAATTCTTTGCTTTACATTGATAAGAGCTCTTAACTCACTTGCAAAACATTAGTTTTTATTGTGACCATGCACTCAACTGTTCTGTTTGCCTATTGAGAAAAGGGAGCACATATGATTAATTTTGAATATTAGCCTTCCCCCAGAACACTCTAGTAGACTTTTAAAGTCTCAATATATTTTATATGTAAATTACTATTTATTTGATATTAAATATAGGATTTAATAAAACCTTAACAAATGCATATTTCTGCTTTGCAATAATTATTCCATTAGAATTGTATTCCATAAATATTAACCGACATAAATACTTTACTATAATTAGTGATATTCCATATTAGCCACCAAACAAACATACTATGATCTTAGTAGGAAATATTTTTAGTATTATAAAATACTTTAAATTGGTAGTAAATGCACATTGTATATGATAAATTTTCCTGACATAAGTATATAAATATAAGTGCATACATATAAATTAGCATAGAATTATGCATAGGCATGTAAAATAATAGATATATGCAAGAAACACATATGAGACAAATCCTTTCATGTTTAGCAAACACACATAAACACATTTATATATTGTTATCATGATAAAATATTAACATGTTACAGACAGTATTATATATTAAGAAGTGAATAACCGTATAATTTAATATTTGAATTCTAGTCTCAGCTACACCAGTAAATATCAGTAGTCATTTAGAAAAGAACTTAATTTCTCAGGTCTTAGATATCCTGCCTTGTAAAATTAGTGTATGAAGCTCTCTGATCCCTAAAATACCTATGCAAATGGAAAACTCTGGTCTGGTCTTAGGTAGGTCTCTAAGGCTAACATGTTGTTAGTACTGTGCTAGGAACTCTTGGTGTTTGAGCATGTAAGTACATGTGTGAGGCAATAACGACATAGGAAATGCACCAAGATATATTCTGTTCTTTTTTTTTTTAAGATTTTTAGTTTTTATTTATACATACAAGCTGGGGTACAGGCCAGAGGCGTGGGGTGGCGAGATGGTTCACCAGAGACAGAGTGGGGAGCAGAACAGGCAGATCAGAAATACACTGCTGAGGGGAGCAGCGGGCGAGGCAGGAGAGGTCTGCCGCGCCATGCGGGAGCACCACAGCGTAATGCTCAACCGCTGCGCCACCGGGGAGGCCCCGATATATTCTGTTCTTAGGGAACTACAATTTTTCTGGCATAAGTTTAGGTGTGTAGTCTTTGACTAATAATCGTGACCTGCCTGATGTTAAAGTCTCTGGTCAAGCACAACCTTTTAAGGAGGTGTCTGCCATCTAAACTGAGAGTTAAATGCTATAAGGAGTTATTCCTGGGTACCAAATAAAAGTATTCTTGGCAAATAAAACTGAAACACAAGTGCATGCAGGAGAATAGCACTAGCTGGCTTTTGGTGAGGATTGTGGTTGTTTTGGTCTGTCTCTGTAGGTTGTTAGGAGAGAATGCATCTGGACCCAGTAACCCAAAAATCTTTAATAAATAACATTAAAGTTTAAATAATTTATTAAAACTTTAAAAAAAAATCAAGTCTTCCTAAAGACAATAAGACAACATAATTTTAGGCCTGAATGGAACATCTGCATAACTGTAATCCAGAAGTCTTCAAAGACTGTGCTTTAGACCCTTTATGTTTACTATAGCAATTACAGAAAATGTTTCATTAAAATTGCATTAATAAATTTTATACATCACATTTAAAATTGTAATTTTAGAAAGACACAACTTCAAATGAATTATAAGCACAAATATTAACATAGTGGACACTACCAACATTAATACATTTGCAATAGTTTGATGTTTTTATATTGAATGTATTAAATTCTCACTTAACATTGTTAAGCTCACTTAACATTCCAGCTGTTGGAAACACCAACTTTAAGCAAAATGACACATAACAAAACCAAATTTAGCATAGATTAACTGGTGATATAAATAAAAGTTATATTCCTAGGGCTTATGTCTATTCACAAAAACATTGTTGAACTACTAAATAGAGACCCCCAAATAATTCTAATATTAAACATAATTAGTATTAATTAATTCAATCATTCATTTGATAATCCTTTTACTCACATTCAGAGTGGTGGGTGACTAGAACCTCTATTGGCAGCTTAGGCTTCGAGGCAGCACCTTCCATTGCAAGGTACAAGCACATGTACACACAATTTAGACTGAACTTAACATGTACGTCTCTGAGTGGGAGGAAATAGGAATACCCAGAGAAATCCTACATGGATATGTTGGAGAACTTGAGAATTTCACACAGACCGTGGCCCCTCTGGGAAATTGTTCCCATTTCTCATCAACAATATAATGAAATAATAATGAACAGAACGACATCTTTAGACAACTCACTGTTGAGGACTTGAGAATAAAACTTTTCCTGTTGTTGGGCCTCCCCGGTGGTGCAGCGGTTAAGTGCTGAGCTGTGGAGCTGTCTGCAGCGGAGACGCAAGTTCGAAGCCCGGCCAGGGAGAATCCCGCATGGCACAGCAGACCTCTCCTGCCTTGCCCGCTGCTCCCCTCAGCAGTGTATTTCTGATCTGCCTGTTCTGCTACCCGCTCCATCTCTGGTGAACCCTCTCGCTGCCCCACGCCTCTGGCCTGTACCCCAGCTTGTATGTATAAATAAAAAATAAGTCTTTAAAAAAAAATAAAACTTTTCCTGTTGCCCCATAAGTCTATGTGTTTATGTTGACATGAATGTCAAGTTTAGTGTTAATTTTTACTTAGAAAGGTTTAAACTCAGTATTACTGTTATTCTGAATCAACGCCTACATATTCCTATTTCCGTAAATGCATGAAGGTAAATACTCTCTTATATAGCACATATCATATTTAATTGAATTTTAGATAAAATTATTCAATTTTCTTGTATGTGCTAAAATTACTGTTCATAAATTGTTCAACAAGTAAACACAAAGCATCAGTTGTCTTAAAAATTCCGGAACTTTTTAATCTTTGTTATTTGAAATTCTTTGACTCAACTTTCATGTTTTTGATAAATAATGTCATTTGTTCAAATTATAGCATTTCTAGAATTATTTCATTGAAAAGGTATATTAATTACAAATCAGTTGTTAACCCAGGTGCAACTATTTATTTGTATGGTTCAGGATTTCATAGAATTATTCTACCAAAACAAAATATAGAAAGAAAATTGCTGATGATGATAGTATTGTTATAATGATTCACTACTTTAATTTTCAAAAGTTGTCATTCACAACATTTTAAAAGTTGAGGTTATTATAATAGTTTCTTTGCTTAATTGGATGTTAAAATAAACACTAAAATCTAAATTTGACATTATGAGATAAATATGTTGCTTGAAAATGTTTTCTTTTTTATACACATTTGAGTTTAATATAAGAAATGGTTTTTAAAATTTGTTTAATTTGAAAAGCTGGCAGATCACTCATCTAAATGACCATACTTTTCCTCACAACCATGTTAGAAATAAAGCAACTAATGTTCAGACAGAAAATCTCACAAAGATTTCTGCAGGTCAGTTTGTTTGTTTTCTTAATTAATTAGTTACCTTTAAACAATTTATTGACATATGATTATATCCTATATAATTCATGACTTTAAAGTGTTCAATCCAGTAGTTTATAGTATAGTCACTGTCACAGATCTACTTGCTACTCCATGGAACTACCTAGTCTCAACATTTCCTATAAATGCAGTCCCTCAATTTGTGGCCTTTTGTGTTTGGCTTTTTCCATTTAGCAAAATGTTTTCAAGGTTCATTCACATAGCCTGTGCCAATAGTTTATTCCTTTTTATTGCCAAATTATATTGCACTATAACTCTTATCTCATTTTGTTTATTCATTCACCATTGGGGTTGTTTCCACTGCTTGACTCTTAGAAATAATGTTTCTGTGAACTTGTATGTATCAGTTTTATTTGGACGTGTGGTTTCATTTATCTTGGGTATATACCTAGTTGCATAATTGTCCAGTCTTAAGGTAACCTATGTATATTATTTTGAGGAACTGTCAACCTGATTGCTATATTCCTACAGTGTATGGAGATTCCATTTTCTTCACATTTTCATCAGCACATGCTGTTCTCTCTATTTATTTTTATTTTACTTTAACCACTATGAGGGTTGTGTGATGGTATGCCATGTTGGCTTTTATATGCATTTTCATAATTACTAATGATATTGAATAGTTTTACATGTGCTTATTAGCCATTTATATATCTCCTATGGGGAAATATCTATTCATATACCTTATCTTATTTTAATAAGATCATTTATATTGTTATTATTGACCAGCAATATATGAAGTTTGTGAAGACCAGTTGAAACTGTAGTCATTTTTTTTTGTGTATGACATGTATAACCTCATTTCTTATTAGGGACAATTTCAACCTGCTCTCTGAAATAAAATTCATATGTGAATACTCAGCAAGAATATACCAATTGCTGATACTCCTACTTGAAGATCTATAACCTCATCGCCTGTCAAATTGCCTGGTGATATTTTAGTGTCTTCTTAGAGAAAAGCTGATTATTGTTTTATGATGTTTCACTTAGAAGAAGAAAATTAAAAACAAAAAAATTGTTACAGTGGTTTTCACAACAATACTCGATTTCAAAAAGAAAGTATTTACAATGGGTAATAGAATGTGCATTTGGTAAACACCTCTAGTATTTTGAGTGTATTTGTTCATAAACCCTTTTGTTGAATGAGTTATCTATGGGTGTAACTGATGGAAAGCTACATTATTGGAATATTCTTTGCAAAGTTAATATTTTTCACAGTTGTTAATTTTACTCATTTTAGAAAATATAAACAATTTTACCATGCATTTATTTCAAGTAGCTGGACCATGAGAAAACTAAAATATGATTTTGCATTTTTAGCTTATACAGGTGGAATCTCATTATCTAGCTTCAAGACCATTTAAATGAAAAACCAGTTGCAATCATAATAACACTCTGCACAGTGTTGATAGGTTATATACATATAGTTTCTGCTCCAGTGAAGTCCCATTTTAGAAAATATTGTACACTAGTCACTCACCAATATGAACTGTAATCTGTCAAGTGGACACATGTTGAAGTACAGGTGACTTTGACAGTGATTCTATACATGGTAGCTGATCAATGTGATTTGCTAATTTATATGAGTTCACTGGGTAGCAATGGTTGATATCCTATCAAAAATAGACAAGAAAAATTAAAATTAAAGTTCTGTTTAGATTTAAGCAGTCAGTATTGAAATACCAGAAAATTTGTCATATCTGACCAGCAGTGATCCTTGATGGGCACTTATAAAATCAAATGAAATATGGTTTTCAAAGCATTTACAACCCTGTAAATTATATCTTTGTGTATGTTTTTGTTTGAGTATGTGTGTGTATGAGACTCACAAAAAAACTGAAAAATCTTTAAGGGTTTAGAATGTATGGTTTATCTTCTTTTTGCCAGTACCTACAGTATCTACTAGAGAAAAGACACTCAACTCCACCTCATGGTTTTGTTACTAAGGCTACTGCTGCTTGGGTGGCTGCTGCTACAACTAACTGACACTGATCCTGCCGTTGCCTAAGCAATGGGTGCTGATATTTGCACTTTATTTCATTTAATCCTCAGATGTGTATCTGATATTGGGTATTCTCCTTACCCCAACTTCAGTGAAAAAAAAAATGGTGTCAGTAAATAGTGCCAAGAAGAGGTTAAATATCATTTATCAAGATGGGTGTGTTGGTTATTCTTTGTGTTTTGTGTCAGTTTGTTTGTGTGCTTTGGAAACACAGTTCCTTCAGAAAATGTGCAAGTAATGAGTTAAGCTCTAGTGTGTGTTTCAAGAATTAGTTATAATTAATACAATACACTTATCTAGCAATCTATGCCTTGTGTGTGTATCACTAGGGAAAAGAAAGTTGGCAGTGTATATGTGATTTTTTTTTTTAAGTTCAAGCATCTAAGAGGAAAGATCATATCTTCTTTATTTACCTTTCAGCTGCAAACCCACATGACAAAGCTGTCCAAAATGAATACTCACTAAATATTACTGACAGTCTACCTGCCATACATTGTTCTTGTTAAGTGAATCATAATGAAAATACTTCGGGTGATGATGTCTGCCCTTTGAGAAAAAGAGAATTTAAAGTAACCACAGCCTATCTCAGTCTGCTGGAGATATGAATCTCTTGGCACCTATTAGCATAATCTACTTATGGAAGAGACATAAACGAAGGAAAAGGCACACAAAATGATTTGCAGGGAACTATTGTTGAGCCCTAATTTAAATCACTTGGTTTTCTCAATTATTATTCCAAAGGCTTCTCTGAATCCTTATGATGTTAAATGTACTTTATAGGAACAATATATTCCCATAACTTGCAAAATCTTTAATGTAAGATTTATATATCTTCAGTGAGATGGATGAGAATAATTACTTTGAGGCTTGTTAAGTTCCTTCTAGCAATGCTGTTACAAATTTGTATAATAGAAAGAATTAAAATGTCACAAGATATATTTCTGAGTATAACAATCATAGCATTTAAAAAGATTCTTAAACACAGTATGTTTTTAGACATAATCCATGGACTAGCTTTGCATATATTTATACATGAAGAAAGTATGGTTTTCCTGAAACTGTTAGTAAAGACCAACCAATCCTGAGACCAAAATTTCAGGTCATTTTAAGTGTGATTGTTTTATGTGGAAGAAAATGTTTTACCATAGTCACAAGGATTCTATAGTTTTAAACAACAAATATAAAATCATGCCATTGATCATTTGCATACATTTTTCAAGAGAAGATGAAAATTTTATCTAAAGAAACAGAATACAAAACGTATGCCCTGATAATCATTAGTAGAAATACTTTTACTCATAATAGAAAAAAAAAATGTCAAAAAGGTCTTCTTTCAAATGGTATCCTTTATGTAAGATGTTTTTATTTACATGCAAAGAAAGTTGTACTAGTTCCATAATATGGCATAATTATATTCAGAAAGGGGAAGACAACTAGAGCTCAAAACTTTCCTAGGTTCTTTAGTGTACACTTTGATGCTCCCTGAGCTAACAGCTTTTGAAGCACCCTGAGCTAACAGCTTTTGAAGCACCTGTTATGTTATGCCTGATGTCAGTCTCATTTCATTTTAACTTAAAAACTCATTTGTTTTATATATATATATATATATATATATATATATATATATATATATATATATATATATATATATTACATTTTATTGAGCACCTATAGTGTATCAGGCACTGCTCTAGGTTCTAAGGATACAGCAATGAACAAATTACATAAATCCTGGGACCTCCCTGGTGGCGCAACACGTTAAGCACAGCATTATGAAGCTATCCATGAGCTACTGCAGCACAAGTTCAATACCTGCCAGGGAGCTTCCCACATGATGCAGCAGACCTCTCCTATCTCACCCACTGCTCCCCTCAGCAGTGCATTTCAGTCAATCTGCCTATTCTGCTCCCCACACTATCTGTGGTGTATCCTCTCACACCCCCACACCTCCAGCCTACACCCCAGCTTGTATGCACAAATAAATAAATATTTTAAAAAACCTATGTAAGGGTCCCTGTCCTCCCAGAGTTTATTTTATAGTGAGAGAGAGAAGTCAAACAGATAAATCATAGTCCAACATTTGGCCTTTTCTCCAAAAGAAATGAGTAGGCCACAATTAACAGAGTAGTGACACAATGTGACTCAGTTTTAAAAAGCATGCTCTGATTCCTGTAGAAACCAGGTACAAAACTAGGAGGCTATGGCAGTAACTCAGATGAAGGGAAGATGCTGATAATAGTGCCATATGAAGAAGCAACTCAGCTTACTTTTAAGCTTAACTGCTAGAAATAATACATTTGAGTGTGTATCAGACCAATTATTTAAAGAGTCAAGGGAGAAGTATGTTTTTTTTTCATTTTCAACTTTTTATAAAATTATCAAAGATTTCATTATGAATTATTTTATTGAATCAGACAAAAGTCAAGATACTATGTAGTGATAAACACCCTCTGCTATGCCTGTTATGTATATATTCTGATTTGTTTCCTTTAGCTTACATCTCACCCTTTCATGTTGTTGAAACAGAAATTACAAATGGCTTTACAGATTAAAACCATTTCCTCACATTATCAGGAAATTTCTTTGAGTCCTGAATAAAGGATATGTTTTAATGAAACCATAAACCTAGTTAGGAAAAGCATATTATCTCTTCAGATTAAGGAAGAATAGCTAAGATTATGCAGGTTAGACTTCCTGGCTAGAATGAGTTATGGTCTATTGCTCTTAGCATATTTAAATGGGTAATATCATACAATGTTGTTCAAGAACACTCTGGCAGCTTGTGGTTCTTCATGGTACTTACAGTACAAACGAAGGGATGTCAACAGATTTCTGTCACTGCTGAGGTGAAACAATATTTTATTACATACTTCCTTCGAGGAAACAATTTATGGCAAGATAAGAGTACAGGAGTGCATGAGGTTAGATATCCCGTGGAAGAGAGAAAAGCTATGCAAGATTTACTTTGACTCATGACCTCTCAATGGAGATGTATTAGCAAGGAAATGGAGAATGAGAGTGTAATCACAGTGAGTCTTCTAAGTTGAAAGAACCTGTTTTCCCATGACGTATTAAAATAACAAATACTAGAATTTCATATATTAACAAAACATGGTTGCTTCCCATGTGAAAAAATTTTTATAAATTTATTTTTCCTCAGTAACAAAGGACTGAAGAATGTAAACTTGGTTTAAAATAGGAGACACTTTAGGAAGAATTCAACTGGAAAAAAAAAAGAATCAAAGTCCATACAGCATTTATCTCAGTGGCATTAGATTTATATTGCAGTGTCAATTAGTGTTCAATTAGAGAATCAGAACCAATAATTGGAGATTATACATACATGCATACACACATATAGATGGGACCTATAGTAGATATACAGATGTACTATGTATCTGTGCATACATACACACATATAGTTATCTCTATATTGGTATATAATGTGTAGATATGCTTATTAATCTCTATTTGTCTGCCTGTCTTTGTCATCTATCCCCAAAGTATATAGGCACAGTTGCACTTAGGATGGATACATTTATACACACTTGTTACAGGATTTGCCACAGCACAGCACTCTTTGTCACAGTGTTTTCACACCAGATGCTGGAGGCGAAGGTCGCAGAGCAGGCAAGTAAGGAAGGAAGATGGAGAAAAGGAATCAGCAGAACCCACCAGTATGAGTAATAACTCACATGAGTAGAAGAACACCAAGGTCACTCCTTGCTTCCTCTGACCCTCATGTGTGGGAATCCTGCAAAAACTGGAGCCCTGTCTGACAACCTAAGTACACACCTGGCTCAGAGTCAGGAAAACTGAAGGAAGATTCAGGGTACGGGGGGCCATTGCAGTCAATCTCTGGGTCACACCAACCAGGTGCCAGCAGCTTAGCCACAGTGTGTGTATGTGAACAGCCAGAAAACGATTCCTTAATGCCTGCCAGATGTCCTCAACGGATCTCTCTAGTGGCCCCTTATAACTGAAAACATGTAAGAAGACAATTCTGGGGAATTTAGTTCAGTCTAAAATTCAGTGTTTGTGCATGTGGGTCCAGGACAGTAAAACTGATCTCAAACTGCAAACTGTAAGGCTTGTGTTGAGTGTTATTACTGCTCTGTGCTTATTGCTTTAATCTTTAAAAACCAGTTAATAATAGATACTTGTGAAGATTAATGCAGATGCTCTGTGTTAAACATATTAAAACAGTGTCTGACAAGTAAAACACTAATTTTATTTATCTACTGTCTAAAAAAAAAACAATGGACATTTTTTTCTTAGTAAACTTTTTAACATTCTAAATGTCTAAGCTGGCGCTAAAATACTCCCAAGACTCCTAAAACATCTCATTAAAAAAAATAAGTGTTCTATTAGTTAAGTTAAAATAGGAGGTGAGGTTTTTAAAAAGTATCAATAATAGCAAAACTATTTTAGTAAATGGTATATAAAATCACCACCATTTACACTGATGGATTATTTTTTCTGAAAAAAAATAAAAATAAAAACGATAATTTGTTGTGAGGAAATACCTAGGGAAAAGTACAAAATCCATGTATCAATCATTTGATTTAGTATACAAGAAGTGGGGGGAAAGTTTAATACACACATACACCCAGTGATATAAAATCTATATGGAGGTCTACAGTATGACACTGCAGGTTTCCTTCTCTCCATAACCAGCTCACTCTCTGTACCAATGCTTATCCACTGATATGCAGTGCGTATACACGATGGAAATACAGTGGCATTAAAGCTCCTGCTACATAAAAAAAGCAAAGGGACTCAGGGGAAAGGCTGCACTGGGCTCTAAACATGGCTGTCTCAGCAGAAGCTGGGCTGAGCTTCAGAGTCTGCAGGACCTTCCCAAAACTTCCAAGAAAGCAGTGAGGAGATGGCTTCACTCAGGTGGTCTGTTAGCCATGGAGTTCTTGAAGATCCAATCCTGAGGAGTCAGTAGCACTCCATAACTAAACGAGAATGGAAGGTTTAAAAGACTTCATAGGGCTGAACCAGGGTAGAGGCTTTCAGAGGTAGAATCTGCAGATAGTCTCTTGGCTCAGTCTATTTTGATATGTTAACAAAACACCATCACTGACTGGGGGCTTATAAGTAACAGACATTTATTTCTCATTGTTCTGGAGGCTGGAAAGTCCAGTTCAATGTGTCAGCAAATTCTCGATCTGGTGGAAATCCACTCCCTAGTTCACAGATGAGCTGCTTTTTTCTTTGATTCTGTGCTCCTCAGATGCACAAGAACCAGCAGAGCGAATGACACAGAGGCGTTTAAGATGAATGTGATGGAGAGAGCCTGAAGAGGCCTCTGCCGAGTGGCTTTAGGTTCTTGGTGGAATATGAAGCTAGGAATGAGGCTGATCTGGAGGGCCTAAGAAAATAACAAATAGTGTGAGGGTGAGAGAAAGAATAAACTAGAAGAATATTGGATAATTGCCAGGTTTCACCGTGTTCCCATGAAAGTTGTTTGGTAAATGTAGTACCCCAGCCATCACTGCTGTAAAAGAGTTATCTATTTCTGCTGTGAAATGTGAAATGCAGTTATCGAGTGTTGTATATCAAAAACAAGTACAATGTAATGGGAGTGGGACAACAGTGAGAAGACATGCAGAGAAGTGATTATGACTGATAATTTGAGCAAGGTAAGAATGAAAGTGAGAGATGGAGAGAGATGGACTGTGAAAATGGACGATAGTGAAGAGCCAGGGGATTTGTGTATTTAGTGAGGTGGAAGATTATCTCAGTGTTTTCAAAGTTTCTTATTGGTCCTAAGACCCAAGGGTTTCAGTTATTCCACTTGCTAGAAAGACTTCAACCTTTTACCCTTGCCATTGCCTCATTTCAGCTTATCATCTTTTATCACTATTCCTGGGGTATTTTCCTTGCCTATAATCCAGTGCTAATCAGAGTATGGTTCATAGACCAGCAGCATGAGCATCACTTGGGAACTTATTAGAAATGCAAATTATTGGACCTGAACTTAGGCATATTGAATAAAAATCTCTAGTCAGACTCACATGACTATTTATGCAGATAACATGTGAACATTATGCTCTGCTGCAATTCATTCTTATACAGTCACCCTTGGCATTTTCCAAATAAGCAAATCTCATTATATTATGCTTCTCAAGATTTTCCGTTGGGTTGCCTTTACCTAAAGCACAAATCTGAAATTCTTCACCTAGTCTATTCTCTTACCCCCACTGTATGCTCTAATTTATTTTTTTTTCATATTTTCATTGCCACAACCCTGCTATTTTGTTTACTGAGAATGATTTTTCCTATCTTTCTATACAGACAGAAAACATATTACTCAGTATTCACATTTAGGCTGAGATCTCTTTGATTCCATAGGTCAGTTTAGGTGACCTTTCTTCTTTGTTTCCATTGAAGCGTACAGAGCCTGTGTTTAAATAGGCATCTGGTATCTTTTGTTTCATATTTATTACTCTCTTCTAGAAAAAAAGTCCTTGTAGTTAAGGATGTTTTTCTCTTACCATTGTAAAACAGCACTTAAAGCAATTATTAGGCATTCACCATATATTCTTGAAATATGACTGACTGACAGTGTTATTCCAGAGTGAAATAGTTTCTGAATTCAGATGCCATGTAATGTCCAAATCTGATTCATGGCAATTTATTATGTGTTGCATGCAGCCAGAAATAATGAACAATCTATTTATGGAATACATTTCTTTTTGGTCATTTATGACTATATTAAATAATAAAATATTTATAATACTTTCACTCTTCATAAGGTAAAACCAAATATTCACTAATTTTTCAATAAGACTTTGTGATTTGAGTAAATTATTTTTCTTGAACCATAGGGAATTTATTTGTTTCCTCCCAGAATACTGCTATAGTTTCTGGAAATATTTTTTCAGGGCAGTATGACTAATCTTGTAGTTTTGTAATGATTTCCTCAGTTTGAACAATAATTGAAGCCATGGTTATGATGTCCTAAGTTTCATGTTCTGGGCAACTGAGCCAAACAGATTAATCCATGTTTGATACATAGTTTGTTTCATAATACCATACTAAGAGAACACTTGATTGTGATTCTCCAACAGGTGGGGCAACTGGCACATTGAAATAAGTAAGAATTTCTTGGACAATAGAATTATATAATGCAAAGTGATTAATTTGGGGATATTTATGGCCAATAGCATAGGGTACATGAAGTCTTTTCATTTACTGTTGTTGGATTAGCAGAATCATCTGATGGGTAAATGGCTAAAAAAATTGGTTTAATATCAACATTTCTGGCTCATTAAATACTTTTCAAGTAGTAATACAACTTCATATTAACTTTGGATCATTATAGCAAATATGCAAGCCTTTGAGAAGTTGAACTACATATACTCTGGTTTTATTGTGATTTTTTTAATTGAAATAAAGTTGGTTTACTGTACTACACCTGATTTAGAGGTATAAGTTCACAGTCCTTCAGATGTATGTTACCACACCAAACCTACCACCAAAGCACCCATAATCCTCCACCATTGTCCATTGGGTCCCTTCCCACAATTACCCACCATCCCCCTTTCCCTCTGATATCCTCACATTTATAGACATATTTTTAGGATTTTTTTGGTTTGGTTTCATCTGTTCCTTTGTTTTCTCTATAGTCCACATATAAGTAATATTATTTGATATGTCTTTCTCCTTCTGACTTAATTCACGTAGCATAATCCCCTCCAGTTCCATCCATGTTGTGACTAATGGCAAGATTTTGTCTTTTATTAAATAGCTGAGTAGTGTTCCATTATGTGTATATAAAACACACTAATCCATGTATCTGTTGTTGGACATTAGTCGGTTTCACTAGTGTGTTCTACCAAACGTTCAAAGATGAACTAATACTTATCCTTCCCTAATGCACTCAAGATTGAAGAAGATAGAAAACTTCCAAACACATTTTATAAAGCTAAAATTATTCTTATAACAAAAACAGAGAAGGACAACAAAATAAGGAAAACCACAGACCATGATCCCAGATGAACATAGATGTAGAAATCCTGAAGAAAATCTTAGGAAACCCAATTCAACAATGCATTAAAAGAATATACATAATAACCATGTGGGATTTATTCTATGATCACAAGGATGGTTCAACATCTGCAAGTCCATCAATAGATTTTAGCACATGAACAAAAGAAAAGAGAAAAATGATATGATCATATCAATAATGCAGAGAAAGCATTTGACAAGATTTTTCAATCATTTACACTCAAGTTTTAAATGCATATGTAAATTATTAAGTAGCTATTTGCTTTGGAAGAAACTTACTAACTTTACACAGAGATTAACATAGCTTGCTTCAGTAGTATTTTTCTGTATATTTGTATTTTTTAATTTTGATTTTCCTCAATTTTACAGAGCTTGCAACCAGGATATACATGCATATACATACACACCAAGTTAAATGAAACTATGGAGGATTATTTGACAAAGTTACAACCCCCTGAGATGATACTTCAGAAGATTATCTGCTTAAATTTTTGAGATCTCCCATGGTAGATCAGTGCTCACTGATACATTGCATTTTCTACGTGAGTGCAAGCTTGACTGCATTTTCTAACACCCTTTCATTTTTTGTGAACATATGACCAAATTTGGTCGATGAAATATGAATGGGAGTGATATATGCCTCTTCCAGACAAGGCCATAAAAAATATCTCTAGTCCCTTTTTCCTTTCTCCTGACCAAATGACATCTAGCAGATCCTGTAGGATTCTCAGGACATATTTAAAGCACGTGGCTGTAAAACAGTCCCATAGAACATCGTTCACAACCCCCCCCACCAACTCTTCTTATTCCCACCAGTCTTCATTCGATTGTGTTGTGATCGATAAATCTGAATTGTTTTAAGCTTCAGGATTAAGTTACTCAGATTTTGGATTTATATTTTATAGAAGCTATTATTTGTTGTCTTAATGTCACTGGAATTTACTCTCTATAGCCAAAAGTCACTCTTCTCTCCACCTAGACTCTGTCTCAAGTATGGTTGAATGTGCTTGGCAAAGATATTTTAGGAAATAAGAGAGCAAGGCTGCAAACCTGGGCAGGAATCAAGGCAGAACGTGGCCAAGCTCAGCCCCTGAAGCATGCACAACATAATTAACTTGTAGGGTTAGTTATGATTTTATGACAAAGGAATGGAAAGTTAAAGAGGGGATATAATTCAAAACTTAAGGATAGATATGGTTTAGACAGAAGTCTGTGGTTTATAGGAAATATATTTCTCTATTCACACCACTTCTGAAACTAAGGGTGTGGATTTTCCTCTCACATTAAGCAGTTTTGACACTGTTTACCCAGTTTGTGCAGACCCTACAGTTTTAGGCCTCAGTTACAAGAGACACTTAAGATGAAGGTAGTATATCTCCAGGTTAGCACTTTCTATCCAATTTAGCCACAAATTAGAGGTTCCTGTGACCCTCTCCTCAGGTTTAATAATTTACTATACTGGCCCACAGAAATCAGGAAAATATTTTGCATATCATTCCCAGTTTATTATATATTATAAAGGATGCAAATAAGCTGCCAAATGAAGAGATACATAGGATGAGGTCCAGTAGTCCCAGGTGCTGGGCTTCTCAAAGAGTTTGAGGCACGCCACCCTCTTGGCATGTATTGTGTTTACCAACCTAGAGAGCTCTCTGTGTTGTTTTCTGGAGGTTTCATTATATAAGCAGGATTGATACAATCACTTGCCATTCGCGATGAACTCTACTACCAAACCTCTGCCCTCTCAGGAGGTCAGGAGAACAGCCTGAAGTTTCCTAATCACATAGGAGGGTAGATGCTCTGATGGCCAGTCCCCACCCACAAGCTATCTACAATCACAAAAAGAGTCTCGTCATCAGCACTAGCTCAGGAAAGATAGAAAGGGGGTTCTTATGAATAACAAAAGATGCCCTTCTCACTCATAACACACAGAAAGTTACCAGGGTTTTTAGGAACTCTGTTCTAGAAACTGGTAATGAAGACTAGTATATTTTTTACTATATCACACTATGACAGAGGCAATGATGGGAATTTTCTCGATAGGTTTTTGTACCACAGGGGTTTACTAATCAAAGTAATATTTTAGCATTTCAGACCCAATGTGTCTCAACCATATTTTAAAAGCACTGCCTGATAAAGGTAAACCTTGTTTCCTGTGTTGTTAGTGTTCTCATTTCTCAACTTCTTCCAATATGCATTTGCTCAAAGTTATATACTTTCTTGACACATTGAAGAGAAACTGAGAGTAGGAGAACATCATGAGCAGGCTAGATAGTGACCAATCTCCTAGCATCAAGGATTATTATTGTCAGATTTTCTCAGGGCAAGATAAAATCCAGGCATCTGAGTTTTGCCTAAAATCTTGGCAGCTAAACAGAACTTCTCATAGATACTCATTTTTTTCCCTCTTAACTGTATATATTAACAAATACTTTATTCTTAGTAACAATGTATTGATGCAGCTTTATTTCAAAACAAATTAAATTTGGATTTAGCAATACACTGGTCAAATTTTATTCTTTCATCCAATCCTGAGATAATTGATCTGTGGTAACTGGATCCCAAAGCTTAATGGGGTAAATGGAGAAGTGATGAATGTCTTGAGTTAAACACAGGCTATTAAGACAGCACATAGGATGTGCATCCAACCCAGACTAGAGAGTTGAAGGATAGCAAATAAGTGAATTTATTTAGGAGATTATTAGCATAGAATAGACAACCAAACCAGATAACTCAGACAAATATATTTTATAACATGCATTTTGTAAATGTAGTCCTGATTTTGTAGCTCCATACACACTTAATTTGAATAAAAAATGGAAATTTGAGTACTATGTCCGTGTCAGATGCCATGCTCAATGTTTTATTACATTTGGGGCTCACAACAATTCTGCAAAGTTGACACTCAATTTGAGAGATAAGAAAACTGACTCAAATGTTATGTTCACATTTGGATACTATGATTGATGGTGTGCTAGTCACTTTAAGAAGCTGAATTTCTTCTGTGGTAATTTAACTTTCTAGCCTAATTTAGCTATTTAACTATTGTTTGGGAAAGACACAAAATGGATTATAAGCATATGGTACTCTTATTCATTCCTTGAAAAAGGGTTTTCATACTCTCTAAGTACCATTAACACCTGCTAACTTGTATTTTGAATCTGTTTTATTTTTTTTTTATAATATATATTTTTATTGTTATTTATGTCTTTTACATTTTGCATTCCCCTTGGGTAGCCCACCACCAATTCACCTGTGATCCATCTCCATGGTCCCTTGTGTTCTTTTCTATTCCATTTTGTGCCCTTTCCCTTCCCTCTCTCC
>PVIJ01010746.1:0-58504 GCA_004024925.1 Scalopus aquaticus | reverse complement strand
TGCCCCCCACTCGGAGCCGGGGTGCGCGCGGGCCGGACCGGGATCCTGTGCCCTCCGGGACCGCAGCCCGCGCCCCTCCGCCCCGGCGCCCGACCGGGCCCCGCCGAGTGGGTCCCCGCGGCGAGAACGGGGACCGCCCCAGAGCCGGGTCGGGGCGCCGCCCCCTCCTTTCCGTAACCAGAAAGCCCCGCCCGGCAGGCGCCCAGGCTGGCCTGGCGGCGGCTTCCGTCCCGGGGCGCGGCCTTCCCGGGGACGCTGGACGCGCGGAAGGTGCCGGCCCGGGGCTGAGGCGGCCCGTGGGGCGGGGCTTGGCCGGCCGGGCGGGGTCGCGGGCGGCCTGGACGGTGGCAGCGCCGGCTGCCGGAGCTCGGGCTTCGGGGAGGGGCAGGCGGGCTGGCGCCGCAGAGGAGTCAAAACCGCGGAAACGGCGGACCCGCGCACCCTGGAGGCGTCCGAGCTGTCCGCCTGGGCAGCGTCTGTCCCCGCGGCCCGAGTGCTGCTGGTCCTTCAGAAACCAGCAGTCCTCAGGGGCGGGGCACACGCCCCGCTCACCCCTTTGTTTTTACCCCGTCACTGGGCCGGAGGCTCAGAGGTCACTTCCAAGAGGCCGCTGAAGCTACAGGACCTGCTGGTCTCCCCTGCAGGTGTTGGGGGGCCCTGGAGGCTGGGCGGCCGCGGACCTGGTGGAAAGGGCAGGCGGCCACCTGCTGGGCGTGCCCACGTGTGGTCCCGGAAGGGACCGTCCCCCTGTCCGCGGCCCAGCTTGGCCTGGGCAGGCGGATGCCGGCCGCGGGCGGCCCCAGGCGAGGCCGGCCAGTCGGGAATGCGGCGCGGTGCCGCCTCCCCTTGGAGGGTCTCGTTCCTGCTTCCCGCGTTGCTGCTCGACGGGTGCCGGCCAGCGCCCCTGGGCACGGCGGGCTGACGACAGCTCTCCCTCCGCAGGCTGCTTTGCGTGCGGGATGGAGAATGGGTTCCGGGTCTACAACACCGACCCGCTGAAGGAGAAGGAGAAGCAAGGTGGGAGCAGTGTGGCGGGCGGGTGGGCGGCGGGTCTCCGCGGCCAGCGGGCCCTGGCTGCCCCATGAGGCTCGGTCGGGCGCCCTCCCTGGCAAGGCCACCGGCTCTGCACAGCCAAGAGCCCTGTGAAACGAGGCGGCCGAGACCCGCCCCCGCTGACCGCTCGGCAGCCCCGTCTGTCCTCTGTCTCCTGACGCTGCGGGTCCCGCCTCCGGGCGGGGCTGGGCGCGAGGAGGATGGCCCCGGCAGCCCCGTCCCCCTAGGAAAGGACAGACTGCCCTGGCGCCAAGAGCCCAGGCTCGGCCCCCGCCTCGGCGCTGGACACAGAGCTGCCCGGCGAGGTCGCTGGGGGCCTCCGGCGTGGGCACCGCATGTCCACTGTCCTCGCACTGCAACGTGGCCGCAGCTCCTGTCCGCGTGGTTTCAGAGTTCCTGGAAGGGGGCGTGGGCCACGTGGAGATGCTGTTCCGCTGCAACTACTTGGCCCTGGTCGGTGGCGGGAAGAAGCCGAAGTACCCCCCGAACAAAGGTAGGCGGCGGGGTGGAGCCTGGGGGCTCTGGGGGCCTGGGGCCCGTCAGGCGAGCCCCTGTGGTGGGCGCGGGCAGGCGGGGGCCAGGCAGGACCATCCGTGCGAGACGGGGCCGGGTGGGCCCGGGGCCGCCAGGTGCCTTGCTGGTCGCCGGGGCGTGGGGGCGCCCCGTGTCCCGGGGCTTCCCCCAGGAGCGCTGGGCCGAGGCAACCCCTCACCTGTAACTTTAATCTCAGTTCAGAAAAGCTCACAGGTGAGTGTCAGCCAAGCCTCGGAGAAAGGGACATTCTCACAGGGAGTGTCCAGTGAGATTTAAATGTCCTCTCGTGTGCTAAAGACAACTGGAAGAAAGACCCGCTCGGTCTTCTCTAAGACTAAAAATACTCTCTTCGGCAAGACCCAGATTCTTGGATTTATTCTTCACGCCGTCCTAGCTACACGCGGCGTGAGCGGAGCCGCGGGGGCAGCTGCGGGCCGGTCCCGAGAGGCGGTGGCCCGCGTCCAGCATGGGAGAGGCGTCCCCGGGCGAGAGGGCGTTGTGGCCTGTGGCGGTCAGGGCCGGCAGGGAGAGGGTGGGGTCCCGGGCGGCCGTGGCCGTCCACACTGCCGGCGGGAGGCCGTGCCGAGGCCCTGGGCTCGACCCGAAACACAGGTCCGTGCCGCCCCGCAAAGCCTGCGCCGCGCTCGGCCTCCGGCCCGCCGCCGTGCTGTGGGGCCCGCCGTGGCCGCCACGCGGTCATCCGCGCATCTTTGGCCTCGAGACAGGCGAGTGCCCACCCCGAGGGCCAGTGGCCAGCGGCTCGGGCAGGGCTTCCTGCCGGGCTCCCCAGCTGCAGGGTCGGGCTTGGTGGCGGGCTGCGGGGCGCCGGGGTGGCCCCGCGGGCCTGATGCCGCCCCCTGTCCAGTGATGATCTGGGATGACCTGAAGAAGAAGACGGTCATCGAGATCGAGTTCTCCACGGAGGTGAAGGCCGTGAAGCTGCGGCGAGACCGGTAGGCGGCCGGGTGGGGGCGGCGGGTGACGGGGCGTGGGGGGATCCAGCGGGTGACAGGGGCGCCGGGGCAGGGGTGGGTGGCGTGGGGGACGGCAGGTGACGGGAGGGGGGGACCCGGGGCGGGGGGGGCTCCGGGCGGGGACAGACAGGCCCCACGTGTCCCCAGGATCGTTGTGGTGCTGGACTCTATGATCAAGGTGTTCACGTTCACGCACAACCCCCACCAGCTGCACGTGTTCGAGACCTGCTACAACCCGAAAGGTGAGTGGCGGCCCTGGGTCCGGCGGGCTGGCGCTCAGGCCTGGGCTTCGGCCGTCCTCGCCCAGCGCTGCTGTCCACCCACGTCCAGGCTTCTCCACGGGGCCGCCCCAGGCGCGTGGCCAGTCGCTGGGCTTGGCCTCAGGCTCTGGGGGGCCCGAGCCAGCTGCCTGGGGCTGACGGGCCACGGGCCTCGCAGGCCTCTGTGTCCTGTGCCCCAACAGCAGCAACTCGCTCCTGGCCTTCCCGGGGACACACACGGGCCACGTGCAGCTGGTGGACCTGGCCAGCACGGAGAAGCCGCCCGTGGACATCCCTGCCCACGAGGGCGTCCTGAGCTGCGTGGCGCTCAGCCTGCAGGGGACCAGGATCGCCACCGCGTCCGAGAAGGTGAGGCCGGCTGGGCCGCCGGGAGCGGCGCCGGGCGGGGAGGGCAGAGGCGTGGCCGGCGGCGCGTGCGTGGACCGTCCGAGTCACGAGGAGTCGTGGGTTTGACGATGAAACGCTTCGCTGTCTTTCAAGGGGACCCTTATAAGAATATTTGATACTTCATCAGGGCACCTGATCCAGGAGCTGCGCAGGGGCTCTCAAGCCGCCAACATTTACTGGTGAGACGCCCCTGGGCCGGGCCGTGGGCGGGGGCGAGGGCAGCACCATCACGCCCCCGGCCCGCGTGGAGGCGCAGGGGCGGCACTTGTCTGTAGCAGCGGCCAGCGGCCAGCCTTGCCGTCCTGCCGGGGGCCGCGGGCTGAGCACGCCTGGTCTCCCGCAGCATCAACTTCAACCAGGACGCGTCCCTCATCTGCGTGTCCAGCGACCACGGCACCGTGCACGTCTTCGCCGCCGAGGACCCCAAGCGGAACAAGCAGTCCAGGTAGGGCCCGGCGGGAGGCCCGCCCAGCGGAGTGCCCGCTGGGTCTGGCGCCCCGACCCCGTGACCCCGGGGTCCTCGGCTCTCTGGGGAAGCCCTTCCCGAGAATCCAGCGTTTCCTGAAAACAAAGCGAAGCCAGACCTGGCCGCTGAGGCTGGCCACCCGGTGACCGGCCGACCGCCCTCTGTCGCCAGCCTGGCCTCGGCCAGCTTCCTGCCCAAGTACTTCAGTTCCAAGTGGAGCTTCTCCAAGTTCCAGGTCCCCTCGGGCTCCCCGTGCGTCTGCGCCTTCGGGGCGGAGCCCAACGCCGTCATAGGTGAGCGGCGCTCCCCGGGCGGCGGGCACTGCGCTCCGGGGCGGCCCGAGTGAGCCCGTCTCCCTGTGTGCAGCCATCTGCGCCGACGGCAGCTACTACAAGTTCCTGTTCAGCCCCAAGGGCGAGTGTCTCCGGGACGTCTACGCCCAGTTCCTGGAGATGACCGACGACAAGCTGTGAGGCCGCCCGCCGGGGCGCCGCGTCCAGCGCTAGTCGTCCCCGTGGACGCTGGGCCCGCCAGCCGGGCGGACTTGGGGCTGGGCCGGCACAACCTCTGAGGGCCCCTCCTGTCCAGCCTCAGCCCCGAGCGAGGCCAGGCCGCGGGCCTGCTCACCGCCGGCGGCGTCGGCCCGGAGCCGTCCCGGCCAGCGCGTCCCCGGCAGCGTCGCGTGTGCATGTCCCTCTTGTGTCCTTAATCACCCGTTTAATTTTGCACACTTACTTGTAACGTTGCTTTCAAATAAAAGTGGCTAATTTTGTTGTACCTGTCGGAGTGCGCACGAGATGCCCCAGCCTGGTGCTGCCCGCCGCCCGGTCTCGTCCCCCGTGTCGGGCGGCGCGGGCCCCGCGGGCCCCGCTGTCCCCACGGAGGCGTCGCCTGCGGCTGGGCCGGGAGCGGGCAGCCCCTGGCAGGTCCCGCTGGAGCCCGGGCTGAGGCCGCCCGCAGCTGCCGCCTGCAGGACCAACCCGTGTGGCCAGCAGCGTCCGCCCGTGTGCCCCGTCAGGCTCCACCCGCGTCTTTGCATGGTCCGCCCTGGCGGGGGAGCCGATGCCCCTGAGGCTGGGCCGGCCCGACCAGTGCCCATCGCGCCGGCCGGAACACCCCGGTCTCCGCGGCTGGCCGCTCCGCTGCGCGCCCGTTCCGCGTGTGGAGTGCGGGACGGCACAGCCTCGCTCTGCAGTGGCCGGTGCCGAGGCCGCCCCTCCCGTTGGACGGCCTGGGGGCGTGGCCAGCCGGCGCGCCATTTCCGGGGCCCCTGGGCCACCCCGTCGGTTGCCTCTTTTGCCGACGCGCGGTCAGAGCCAGCTGCCCCGTCCGCCGCTGCTTGCTCTGCTGAGGCCGCCTCGCGACTCGGCCCTGGGCGACCTGTGTGCGGCCAGCGGGCGTGGGCACGCCGCCCACTCGGTCTGATGGCCTCCGGCAGCGGCGCAACACGGGTCTGGTCCGAGGCGATGACTGACCGAGCAGGCGAACTTGACGCCGTCATTCCCGCCCGCTGGGGGCCGGGCGGCACCCGCGCGTCTCCGACTGCCCGTCCGGCTCGGGGTCTGAGGTTAACTTGCGTCTCCTCTGGCCCTGCCGCTCCCGGCCCCGCTACCCACTGACCCCACGTGGCCACCCCAGGCCGGCGTGCCCCTGGGTCTCCACGGGCATGTCCTTGGCTCGGGGCGCCCCGCCACACCCTACAGCCGCGGCTCTGCCGCGTGGAAGCGCCGCTCCGCCTCTTCCAGCCCTTCCTTGGGGTTCCCGCCTCCTGCTGGCGTCCGCCGGCGCCAGGCGCACCCGGGGCTTGTGCGTCTCCTTCGGCCACGCCGTGTGGTCTCTCTCGCCAGCTGAACGCGAGGCCTCGGAGCCGCCGCGGGGCCTGAGCCCCGGCTCTCCCGCCGGCCCCGCCAGGTGGGGCAGGGGGGCCGGAGCGGCCCTGCGTGTCAGGCCTGGCCAGCCGGCCTCCGAGAGCTGCCTCAAAGCGGCTCCTTCCCCTCCGCGCCACTCCCCAGCGCGGCCTGGGCCAGGGTCTCCCGGGCAGGCGCCCGCCCCGCCCAGCCGCGCCCAGCGTGGCCGCCCGACTCGGCAGCATCGGTTGCCTTCCGTCCTTCCCTTTCTCGGATCCCTTCCGGCCGTGGCTGCCCGTCCGGAAGGCGTGCGCCCGCCGCGGCTGTGTGGGGCTCGCCACGCTCGGCTCTGGGCCTTGCCCGCCGGCCTGTCCGGCGCCCCCGCACCCGGCAGCCCGGCCGGAGTTGCTCGGAGCCCGAGGGCGGCCCCATTTCCGCCGGAAGCGCCGACCGCTGCTTCCGGTGCGGGCAGAGGCCCGGGCGGCCGCGTCTGTCCCTGCGCTCACCCAGCCCGCAGCGTCCGAGTGTTGCTGTCCGCGGGGCACTGTTCCTGCTACGGAACCCAAGCAGCGACCCGGCCAGCGTCGCCCCGACGGCCGCCGCTCGCCCTGGCGCCCGGCCCCGCGGCCTCCGCTGCAGCCCCGCTTGTCGGGAGCCTGGGCCCCCGGCCGGAGACGCCCGCGCTGCGCCCCGCTGTCCCCGCGGGCGTCTGCCTGGCTGGTCCCGCGGCGGGACGTGGCGGTGGGCAGCCGCAGGCCGGCCTGCAGGGAGCAAGGAGACAAGGACACGCGGCGATCAATAAAAATTAATAAAAATATTTTATTGAATTTCAGGAACTTGGTACTTTTTTTAAAACGTCAGATCTCTGCGCGCCGCCTCCGCGCAGGCAGGCGGCCGCCGGGTCCAGGCGCGGCGACGTCCAGGCCTCGGCGGGCGCGAGTTTGGCAAAGGCCGCGGCAAAGGCCTCTCGAGACGGGCCCAGGCGGGCGGCTGGGGCAGAGCACCGGGCGGCGCGGCGTGGCCGGCTGGGCCCGCAGGCCGGGTGGGGGCGGGGCTGCTCCCGAGTCTGTTCTTCCGCCGGCTCCTCGGGGCGCCCCGACTCCGGGCGCCCCGCACACCCAGAGGCTCCGACGAGCAGGCCGGGGGTCCTCACGGGCGCGGCCCACGCGCCCGGCTCCCTCGGGCGGCCGGCACGTCCCCGCCAGCGTCGCGTCCACTCACCTGCTGCGGGCCGGTGTGAGGGCCGGCGGGGCCGCGAGCGGGCGCGGGAGGGGCCACACGCGGGGCGTCCAGGACGGCGGCCCTCGCGCGGCGGGCGGCTGCCCTCCCGGAAGGCCGAGTCGCCGTCCAGCGAGGCGCGGTCATCGGTCACTAACGCACCGCTGCAGCGACGGGACCGCCCCACACGCGACGGACACGCGGCACCGAGGACAGTTGTCGTATTTGGTCTCCAGGTAAATAACGTTTTAAAGTCGCCTAAATAAACCGTTCTGAGCTGCGTCATTCCACCAGGAAAATACGGGGTTTTTCCTCTTTAAAAAAAATTAAATACCAAAATAACTACATTTAAATAAATAACGTCATGGTGACGACTAGGAGTCCGCGCCGGGCGCCGGGGGCGGGGCCTGCTGGGGCGGCCGAGGACACGCGGGCGGGCGCCCGTCTCGACACACACAACGCTCAGGAGACTCGTTTTACTCAAGAGTGACGACGCCGGCGGAGCCGACACAAACACACACAACCGGGCGGGACACGGGCCGGGCGTTCCCGGCGGCCACATGCAGCGCCCGGCGCGGACGGACGCACACGCCGGCGGCCGCAGTCCGAGGGAGAAGCCGCCCCTCCGCGCGAGGCCCCCGGGGCGTCGGCCCTGGGCCCCGAGTCTGGGGCCGGAAGCGGCGCGTCTGCCGGCGGCCCCGCGGAGGCCCGAGTCTCTGGGGACGGCGTCTCCAAAGCCGGCTCCGCTGCGCGCGACGTCGGCCCTGAACCGGGGCTCTGAGGCCCCGCGGGACACCCCGGCCCCCGAGGCCGCGTCGCCCTCGGCTGCTCGTCGCCGTCTCAGAGTCGGGCCGCGGCCTCGTTCTGGACGCCCCGCTCCCTGCCAGCCGGCGGCGCGTCCACGCTCAGGGCGATGACCAGGCTCTCGCCCTCCTCCGTCTTGACCCGCTTCAGCGCCGGCTGCTCCGGGTCCCCGCTCGGGCGCTTGGTGGGCAGGGACGCCGAGGCCGAGGCATGCGTCGCCAGCATGTGCAGGGGGCTGGCCGCCGCTGCAAGAGACAGGAGTCAGCACTGCGCCCCCGGCCCCCCAGGGAGTGGCCGGCGGCCCGAGACGGGGCTCGGCGGACAGCGGACAGTGGGTCCCGCAGAGACCCGAACCGGCCCCGGGAGCCCCATGGCCGAGGGGGTCCCCGCCGGGCCCTGGCTGGCCGGGCCAGTGGGCTGCAAACCCGGTGAGTGGGGGCGAGAGCCGCGGACGGACACTGAGGCGCGACCAGCCCCGCGTGGAGAAGCCGGACCCCGGCCGGGCCGGCGGCGCCGACGGCTCCCGTCCCCAGAGCGTCCCAGGGCCCCGCGGGGGACACGCCGAGCGGTGCAGGACGGCGCAGCCGACAGAGGGCGCAGCCGACAGAGGACGCCACCGCTGGACGGCCCCTTTGCGCCCCGCCCCGCCGGGCCTGACCTGCCAGCCCACCCACCGTCGCACTGCCTGAGCGGCCCCTGGCCTCGCCCGCGAGCCCCACCGGCCCCGGCCACCCGCAGCGGCACCCAGCTGAGTTCCGGGAGAGTAGCGACGGCTCAGGTGTCCAGCAGCCACGGAGATGCCGTGGCGACGAGACGCGGGAGGGAAACCACACGTCCCGGGAAGCGTCCGCAGAGACGCGGCGCCCTCAGGACAGCGTCTCTTCGCAGCCGGGCGGGGGCGCCCTAGCGAGGGGCGCGGCCAGTGCCAGCCCTGGACCCTCCCTCCCGAGGCCGGGGCAGTCGAGGGCACCGGCTCCGCCCCGCGGCCAGCTGTGCCCGGAGGGACCAGCCAGCACGGCCAGGCGGGAGGTGGCGAGGCCCCGGTGCGGCTGGTCCCGACCCTGAGAAACTCCTGGAGCCGAAAGTGCCGCGCAAACGAGTCCAGCGAAGCCGCAGACGCCGCGACCCGCGCGAGAAGGAAACTGAGAAATCGAGGCCATCGAGAAAAACGACGAAAAGGATAAAATAAGAGGCTTGACCGAGACGCTGCCACCGCGAGACCTCATGAGGCGCGAGCCCACAGGCCCCAGCAGCCGCCTCCCTCTGGGGACAAGCCGCCTGCGCCTCAGTGGGGGCGCAAGCCCGTGGCGGCCTCGGAACCCTCGGCGGAGAGCAGGGCGGACCCAGGCTCCCGACCCCACAACTTCCTCCGGGGCCACAGCCCCGGAGTCCGGTCTCAGCGCGAAGACAGACCTGGACGTCCACGGCTCCGGCGGACCCGGCCGCTCAGCCCCGACACGCCGGAGCCCTCGGAGCCGCGTGCTCAGAGCCACACGAGGAGGCGCGTCCGCGCAGAGGCCGGGCCGAGGCCGCACACCGCGTGCCGGTCAGCCTCGCGTGCAAGACGCCCCGACCCCAGGCGGACCGCGGGAGACAGGCCTGGCGTGGCCTCACGCTTGTGCGAGACGCCAGCCCAGCGGGCCCCGGGGCGCAGCCCGGTCCCCGGGAGGGAAACGCCCCCAAAGCCACGGGCGCGGCCAGGCGGGCCCTGGGGACGGCGTCTGGACAGCTCCGCGGCCCTCCCGGCCCAGCGTGGACACTGCGCACAGCGGCCCCCGCCGGCCACACGGGGGCGCCTGGGGAGGAGCCAGCTGGGGCCTCCACGCCGACGCAGCAGAGTCTGGCGGGCGCAGGCGAGATGGACAGGCCTGGGCCTGGGGCGCAGGGCGGGAGTGGGCGCCCTCCCCTGGAGCGCTGCAGAGGAGCAGTGGCGCGCCGGGCTCTGAGGACCCGCGAACAGACACTCACCAGCGCGTCACGCAGGCCGGGCGGCGCCGGGGAAGGAAACCCTCCACGCCCAGCAGCCCCCTCCGCCCCCGCAGGCGCCGCCCAGGCCCGAGACCTGCAGAGGCACCAGGGCAGGGCGGCCAGGCCCGGAGGGGCGCCCAGAAAGCTGCTCCGGGGGATTCCCCCCACGGCCCCCCAGGGCGCGCCCGCCCACCGCCTCGGACCCAGCGGGCAGCCCCAGGGCGCGGGGTGGGGCGGGCTGCTTACCGCTGGTCACCTGGCCGTGCACGGCCGCGGGCAGCGGCACCACGTGAGTCCCGTTCTGTGCGACAGTCTTTATGGGGAGCTGGTGCTGGCCGAGAGGGGCCTGCTGCACGAAGGTGACCGTCTGGACCGGGGCAGAGGGCGACGGCTGCAGGACGCGGCCGGCGGTGCCCAGCGTGGCGTGGCCGATGGCCGGGATGGGCTCGACTTTCACTGTGGCGCGAGAGGAGACGCGCGTGACAAGAGCTCGCGCCGCAGGCCGGCAGGGGCCACGCCCACCCGCAGCTCACCTCGGACATCACGGGGGTCTCCGTTCTCCTGCGGCTCGGCCTTCGGGGGGGCCAGCACGGCGGCCTGGGCCACCACGGCCTGCCCAGCCACCGCGTACGTGTTTGCGGAGGCCAGCCCGGCCACGCTGGTGACAGACACGGCTGGGATCTGGTGGACGACGTGGACGGTCTGCACGACGGGCTGCTGGGCGGTGGCGGTGGTCACGGGAGCAGCGACGGTGTAGGCAACGGGCTTGATGGTGGGCGGCAGCGGCCGCTGCACGGCGATCAGGACAGGCTGACTGGACAGGGGTGAGCCTGCGGGCGGGCGGGTGAGGGCAGCGCGCGGCCCCCGGCTCCTGCGCCCAGCCCTGCCCTGCTGGGCCCCGCCACGCCCGGGCGCAGATGGCCTGCCTGGCCAGCCCTGCACGCACAGGCCCCGACGCGGCACCGCGGCCCACGAGTAAGTCTCAAGACACCCCCTGGGTCCGGCTCGTCTGATTTGCGCTGCTCTGGGGGGTGGGACTCAGACAGGGCACTCGCGCCCGGCGCCGCCCGGGCCAGGGGCTGGGGGGCAGGGTCCTGCTGGGGTGCTGCTGTCCCTCCCGGGGCCCTGGCTCACCTGGCGCACTCTGGGCGAACCGCGCCTCGGGGATGACGGCGAGTCTGGGCTGGGGGGCACCAGGTTCGGGCTCCGCGGGGGCCGGGGACCCTTCCCTGGACAGGCTCTCGGGCGTCTGGGCGCCGCTGGAGTGAGCGGACAGCACCCCGGCATGGTTGGGCGAGGCCGGGGCGCTTCTGTGTCCCCAAAGAGAAGACAGAAGACTCAGAGTGGCTCCGTTACCAGACGAGCGTACTTTGGAAAGGGGTCGCGCTCATCTCCTGCTGTCCACTACGACCCCCCTACTTTCTCTGCGGACGCCCACAGCCAAGGGGCACGCAGAGGGCCGCGCAGGGCTGCAGAGGTCCCTAGCGCCAGGCCAGCAACAGGGGCCGGCCAAGGGCAGCACAGACCAGGCCCAACCACCCTCTGGGGGGCCAGCAGGCTGTGAGCTGAGGCAACGCAGCCCCCACTGCAGCCAGGATGTCTGTTTAAGACAAGGTGTTAACGGAGATGAAAATGTGACTTGAAAACCAGACAAGTTCACCTGAGTCACTCTCGAGTTTAAGCAGCTCTAGAGCTTTCCCCACCAAGGGGGCGGGCAACGGCAGGAACACCCCGCTTGCTAGCAAGGGGGGTGTGAGGCGGCGCCACGGACCCGAGCGCGCCGGGCAGCCAGAAACACACTCATGCCTGACGCTCGCTTCGAACCCCAGCCCCACCCAGCGCCCGGCTCAGGCGGGACCCCCGAGCGCCGCCAGCCCCTACCTGGACGAGAGGGGACCCAGCGGTGTCCGGAAGCAGGGCACGCCCCGCGGCCGCCTCTTCCGGAAGGCCTGCTCCACCAGCTTGCCCTCGGAGGCCGGATCGACCCTCCAGAAGGAGCCTTTGCCGGGCTCCTCCTGGGAACGTGGCACTTTGATGAAGTAGCGGTTCAGAGAGAGGTTGTGGCGGATGGAATTCTGGAAAAGAAAGAAGATGCAGGCCCTGTTCCCGTCTCGCCAGGACTCCAAGCTCGCCGACCACACCTCCCAGCACCTGGGGACCGCTGGGCCCGCAAGCCAGCGGGCAGCTGCTCCCGCATGTGGGGCTCGGTGCCGGCACCCGCGCGCCTTGGTGTGGGCAGGCGGGCCTCGCCCTCCGCAGCCCCTCCGGAAAGCGCAAGGACACGTCCAGCCCCGGTGTGGGCGGGGCTGGCTGCCCAGGGTGAGTGGCCCAGCAGCTCCTCACCTCGAGCCACAGGCCCTGCCTTGACTCGCCCGGGGCCGCGGCCTGAGGCGGACCTTGCAGACAGCAGGACACGCTGTCCAGAGCCCACCAGGCCTCCAACGGCGCGGCCCTCACTCCCGAGCCTGGGCTGGCGGGGGACGGCGCCCCCTTCCCAGTGGGGGCGCAGAGGTCGCTGGCCGCGCGGGTGGCCTGCCTGGCACAGCTGCGGACGGGGACCCGGGCTCTGCCCGACGGCTCTGGCTCTCCCTTTCACGTTTTCTCTGGCGCACAGGCCCCCCGACAGACAGTGGGGAGACCTGCCAGCGCCCCGACGCTCATGCCTCTGCCGGGCAGGCGCGGGGAAGCCCAGCGAGGATCCGCAGGCCTCACGCACCTGAAGACCCTTCGTCAGGGAGCAAACCCTCGAGCTGGGTCAGTCGTCACGGAGCCCAGCCCCTGCTGGGGAGCGGCAGCAGCAGGGCAGGCCAGCGCCGCAGCTCCGCCCGAGCCCTTTCCCGCGGCTGTGACTCCCTGGATTCGCACGGGACCAATCAGACAGAAACTATGAGCTGATGGGTGCTTAGCCGTGTAATCAGCCACAGGGTTGAAAAAAACGGCCCAATCAGACTTGTGAGCGGGGCGCTCCGAGAGAGGATCTAAGCCAGGGCTGAGGGCCCTGAGGAGGGTTCCCGTCCCCAAGGAGAAGAGGGACGGGAGACTCCGCGCCTGGCCTCCAGAGAGACGAAAAGATGCATCAGGCGAGCGGAGGGAGCGGAGCGAAGGCCTAGGCGGGGAAGGGCCTCGGCCCGGCTCTCCACCCCAAAGGGGCCCAGAGGCCCTGGGTCCCCAAGCGCTGCTGGTGCTGGTATCGCCCAACAACTCAGGGCCGTGACGATGGCGTCCAACACCCCCGGGGACCAGCACACTGGCCGGCGCTGTCCAGACTCCTGGTGACCGGCGGTGACCATCTCTGACGCTATCAGGGGGCCGCCGCGTGGGGCCACAGTGGGGTCCCCTCTGTGGCACAGACCCCAAGGCGGGTGCCCCTGGAGCCCGAGGCCTCATGCCGTTGAGCAGGGGAGACCCAGACTGGCCGGCCCTGCCCGCCCCGTCCCCCGCCGGGCTGAGCTGCAGGCCGCTGGGGCTTTTGGCGGCTCGTCTCAGGGCCCGGGAGGGAGGGCGGCCACTCCGCCTCGCATCCAGCCCCTGCCCTCCTGCCCCGTCCGCCCGATTTGTCACGAGTTTGTGTCTGTCAGTAGGAGAAGGAAGCGCCCCCCTTTAGGAGACGACACGGCCACCCTTGGCCCCCCAGCACCGGGCCACACGGTTTGCCAAACACATTTCCCAAAGGGCCACTTGCCCCAAGACGCAGAGAAACTCGCAGCCCCTGTGGGAGCACGCACCCCACCCTCCCACCCAGACGCCCCTGCACCGAGGCCCACGCACACCCAGTGCACAAGAAGCCACAGCACGCAACACCCAGTGTGGAACAGGCGAAACTGGAGAGCCGCGCAGGAGGAGCAGGCGATGCCCGCCAGAGACAGGAAGCCAGAGGCGCCCCCGCTCCTGCCGCCCCGCAGCGACCGGTGAGGACGAGGACGAGGACCCGCCCCCGCCCCGCCACGGCCGAGACCACGCAGGCAGCAGCAGCCGGCCCCGGCACTACCTGCCAGCCCTTGTCCGCCGTCCGGTAGTAGGGGTAGTTCTTGGTGATGTGCGTGTAGATGCCGTTGAGGGTGAGCTGCTTGTCGGGCGCCATGGTGATGGCCTGCACGATCAGCTGCGCGTAGGAGTAGGGCGGCTTCGAGTCGTCCTGGGTTCAGACCATGAGAAAGCACCGGTCACCAGGCCACACCGGCTCCTGGCGTTAACGGGTGCACCCTCGAGGATCCTTTGTTGCTCGCACGAGGGCCTGGCAGGAGACGCCAGGAAACGGCCGCGGGCGGGTTCACGCACGCAGGAGGCCGAGTCGCTGGACGGCCAGCGGGTGCGCGCGGCCTCGCAGGTCAGGTCCCAGGCGCAGTCTGGCCAGGCAGGGGCTGTGCCCAGACGCATGCGGGGGCCTGGCAGCAGGCGGGGGGGTGGGCTCAGGCACACGCGCCACACGTGGCCTCCCAGCCCAGCAGACAGGAGGCTCGCACAGGGCCACGCCCAGCCGGCACCAGCTCACCGGGCGGGGACGGGCCGCAGCCCGAGGCTCAGCCCTGATACGGTGGGAAGGGAGGGATTGCGTCCCGGACACCCGGCACCTGCACCCACAGCCCACCTCGGGGACCCCGACGCCCACAGCAGGAAGGCGAGACACGCGCGACACAACCCGACCGGCCCGCTCCACGCCCTGGGCCGTCCCAGCCCCGCACGCTGACCTTCGGGCTGTCTCCACCGGAAGCTTCCTTTTCGTTCTCTGGCTGTGAGCTGTCAGCCATGAGGTTGAGGTCAGAGGGTACTGCCCGGCCCACTTTGTACCCCGAAGACCCTGCTCCCCGGGGACTGGACGGGCAGGAGTTTGCAGCACTGTGGACAAGAAAGGGTGGTCTCCATCCACCCACCAGAGCCGACGCCCCGCTCCCTGGGCTGACGGAGACATGGTCCCAGAAAGAAAGTGCCCAGCAGTCCCGCAGCCAGCGGTGCGTGGACGCCACACGTCAGGCCAGCGGGGCCCTGCTGCAGCTGTACAAAGCCTTCCAGGAGGCCGGGCCGGCACCCGCGCTCAGGTTGGGCGAGGCTTCGACTCGAGCCCTGGACGCTGCTCCCCTCCCGCGGCGCTGGGGAGCTCGCCCGCCAGCCCTGGCCCCAGAGCTGGCAGGCTGGGTAGCCACGAGGGACCCTCTCCAGGGGCCACATGACAGACGCCCGAGCCACCACCGCCCTTGGGCCAGCGTCAGGCCAGGAAGGGGAGCAGGGCGCTCGGCGCACATCCAGCTCGGGCTGCCTGCGTGGTTCGGGAGAAGCCGCCAGCCTGGCCCTTGCGCCCCGAGGTGGCCCGGGCTCCAGGGACAGCGGCAGGAGGGCGGGAGCCGCTCCCGGGGGCCGCATAGTACCTGATGGTTCCGGTGGGGGAGGGGAGGGGACTGAGGAGGTGGGCCATGGTGTCTGGAATGTTGATGGTCAGCGGCGAGATGTGGGCCTGCACGGGCTTCACGGGCGACTCGGGCGCCTCCTGCTTCTCTCTCTTCTCGCTGGACAGGGCGGTGAACGTGATCTTGATGTTCGTGCTCGGGAACCTGAAGGTGCACCTGCGGGGAGCCGCCAGTCAGCACCGGAGCCGGCGGGGCGGGGAGCAGGGGACAGAGCGCCCCACGGAGCCTGCTGGTGCAGAAGCCTCAGAAGCCCCGCGGCCTCAGCCAGCGCACGAACCCGCACGTTCGCGGGCGGGAAGCAGTGCAGCGGCCAGGACAGACTAGCTTACGCCAGCTGCTCCGTTTTAGCAAGTGCACAGGTGCCTTTAGATCCTGCTGTAGATTTAAAACAAAACTCCAATTGGGCCTCCCCGGGGGCGCGGTGGTTGGGCACTGTGCTGTGGAGCTGTCGGCAGCAGCGACGCGAGTTCGACGCCCGGCCGGGGAGATTCCCACATGGTGCGGCAGACCTGTCCTGCCTCACCTGCTGCTCCCCTCAGCAGTGTGTTTCAGTTGATCTGCCTGTTCTGCTCCCCACTGTCTCTGGTGAATTACCACCCCCATACCTCTAGCCTGCACCCCAGTTCTTGTATGCATAAATAAAATGAATTAAAAAAAAAAAACCTGAAGGGCCTCCCTGGTGGCGCAGCGGTTGGGCGCTACACTGTGGAGCTGTTGGCAGCAGCGACGCAAGTTCAACGCCCGGCCTGGGAGAATCCCACATGGTGCGGCAGACCTCTCCTGCCTCGCCCGCTGCTCCCCTCAGCTGTGTGTTTCTGATCTGCCTGTGCTGCTCCTTGCTCTGTCTCTGGTGAACCCTCTCACCACCCCATACCTCTGGCCTGTACCCCAACTGGTATGCATAAATGAATCTAAAAATATATAAATAAAATAAAAACAATAAAACAAAACTCCAACAACAAGCAGCCCATGCCACCCCTTTCCACATAAACATAACGCTCCACCTGGGCCAAGAGGCCGCTGCTCTGGGCTGTCTCTCACTCAAAAAATCAAAACCAGGGCCTCCCTGGGGGAGCAGGGGTCAGTCTCAGCATTACCAAGCTGTGGACAGCCACCGTGGCCTGAGTCCATCCGGCCGGGGAGCTTCCCACAGGGCGCAGCAGACCCCTCCTGCCTCCCCGCTGCCCCCTCAGCAGTGGATTTCGGTGGATCCGCCTGCTCTGCTCCCTGCTCTGTCTCTGGTGAACCCTCTCGCCACCCCACGCCTCTGGCCTGCACCGCAGCTTGTCTGCATAAATAAAATTGAATGTTAAAAAAACAAAAGAACAGTCCAGAAACAGGGCTGCCACGAGGGGACGTGGCTGCAGTGACCCACGTGTCTGCTGCGTGACCCCACGGGACGTGAGCGTGGGGCCAGCCCAGATCCGAAGGCAGTCGGGCTCGCCTGACAGGGGACCGTGACCACACGCAAAGGGACACAGGAAACGAGGCGCCGCTCACCAGCGAGAAACCCGCTCGGCCAATAGCGCTGGCGGGAATGTGGCTAGAGTGACGGCGCCAGGACCTGGCAGGACCCGGGCGCCCAGCGAGCCGCAGCAGCGCCCCAGACCAGCACCCCAGGATGGCAAGACAGGTGCATTGACGGGGTGCCCCCCCAGGCGAGGGGCTGGGGAGGACTGAGCTGGCGGGTGCCCACGCCCGGGGCCGCCTGGAGACTCCGCAGCCGGAGGGCAGGCAGCGCACCCTTCTCCGGCCCGCCCCCCACTCCTCCGTGGGGAGCAACACCGCAGAACAGGACTCCGGGGCGCTCGGCGGTGCCTCCCCACCGTGAACACTGGCCCGGCCTGCCCTGCGCACCCCCAAGGGCTCAGAGCCGTGGGCCCTGGCAGGGGCTGGCCGAGCACTCCCGGGACAGAGCGGCCAGGCCCACCGGGAAATCCCCAGGCACGGGGGGAGGCCTGGCAGGCGTCAGCTCCGTCAGACAGGGTGGCCGGCGCTGAGGGGCCGCGGAGCCCACCGAGAGACCAGGTCCCGGAAGGAGCCCCCAGGCGCCCCGCCAGCCGCCTCCCCGTCCCCGCCATGCGCTGCCCCCGCAGCCTGCACCCCGGGCCCGGCCGGCCTGAAGGCGGCAGCAAAGCCAGGGGACGTGGGAGCCCCACAGGCCTTCCCAGCAGGCCCCGTCAGCCCCTCGCTCGGCCAGACGGAGGTGCCGTGGGGTCGTCTCGACTGAGACTCGGGCCACCAGCTCCGAAGCCCAACGCCGGAGACACCAACACCCGACACGCAGACTGCTCTCGCGAAGAGCTGCCTGATTTAGAAACCTCTTCTTCGCGTTCCAAAAAAAGCCCTTCTCAGCGGAGCCAGAATTCCTGCCTCTGTGCACGGACGAGCCGCGCACTGGCTACAGCTTCCCCCAACGCCAGGCGGCTCTGCGGGGGCTGCCCTGGGCCGCGACCGCCACTCGCCTGGACGGGACTTGGGGCCCACAGGCCTGCAGGGGAGCCGCGTCTGCCCAGGGCCGCCCAGTCTCAGGTCCTCGCAGCCTCCCACAAGACGCACTGGGTATCGAAGCCAAGAAGCAGTTCCAATGAGGACACGGCGGTCAGCCTCGTCCCGCAGGGCAGCACTGCCCGACGCTGCCCGCCCAGCAAGCTCCGCCCGGCCCTCCCCGGCCCCCAGTAGAAACAGCCCGGGCAGCGACGTGTGCTCGGGGCCGGGCCGCGGGCAGCGACAGGCTGTCAGTGGGGACGGGGGCTGACTGTCCGGGGTGCGATGTCCTGCCCCAGGGTCAGCTCGGGTGGGTTGGGGAACGGCCAGCTTCTCCCACGGGGTGCGGCCCCCGCCTCCCCAGATGGCCGTCTGCGCCTGTGGCTTACGCCGACGTCCCCGTCCCCGTCCTGACTCGGCCATGGCAGCGGCGCCCCGGACAAGCAGACGGCCGGGAGCCGTGCGCCAGGCGGGAGCCCCATCAGCAGGCTGCAGGGGGAGGGCGCTCCAGATGGACCTGCCCGATGCGGCCACCTCCAGGTGGCCGGGGCCAGTGTGCTGCGAGCGGGGCCCAGGCAAGTGGGCGCGGCCCCGGGACATGGCCACCCCAACGTCGCGTGGCGGCCAGCAAACGGCACCCACAGGGCAGACTCAGGGTCACAGCTGTGGCCACTGCGGGGGCGACGTGGGGCCGAGCCCAGACAGGGGGTGGCTGGGGCCACACCCGCCTGCCAGTCCAGCGTGACCAGGCCGCCCTCGATGGGCCGCGGTCCCCACCCCGCAAGGCCGAGCCGCCCCCGGCTGCCCGCCACTGACGTCGGGCTGAGCGCCGTGCGGGCAGGACGTGTGGAGAAGCAGCGCAACTCCCATGTCCACAGCCGGCCGCGGCCTGCCTGCCGGCGTGGGAAAACTACCTGGGCCCCCAAGAGCAGGGCACCTGCCCCGATGGACCTGGCCGCATACCGCCCACTCCCAGGTGCCGAGTGCAGGCGGCTGGACGCCGGTGACAGTGTCTTGGCTGCCCGGCACAGCATAGGCACTGCCCCCGCAGCCGCCTTTCTGCGCCTCCTCCCTCTCACCGCCCCACGAACACCGACACCCTCACCCCACTCTCCAGCCAGAACTCCCTGACCCCCAAGCCCCTGGCAGACAGGCGGACGCTGCAGGGCCGTGCCCCCTCCCCCGCACTGGGGCTCTCTGGGGGCCTCAGTCCGCCGGCACCATCTCTTGTGTCACTCGAGCTCTTCTTTGCTCGGCGTCCCCGCCTGGAGCACCCCAGAAGGCACAGGCCCCTCACCCGGCGCCCCGTCTTCGCACGCCCCGCGAGCCGACACCACCCGCCAGCGCCCCCCACTCGGCGGGACGCCACGACCCGACCACCCGCCTAGCGCACCTGGCGCCTGCAAGCAGGAGTGGCTGCAGACCGGCTTCTCGGGCCCTCGGGGGCCGGGCCAGGCCGAGGCCTCCAACAGCTCGCGCTTCCCTCCCTGGCCCTGGACGCCACCAGGCCCGGGCCCACCCCTCCCGCCCGGTCTGAGCGCAGCCTTGGGGAGCCCTGCGGGGCCGGGGCGCATCCCGCCCAGCCCAGGCCCCAAGGCCAGCGCCAGCAGCCTGTCAGCGCTCCTGGAGGAGGAGCCACTCTGCGCAGCCCCAACCGCAGGCTGGACCCACTTGCCCCTGTACCCCACACACCCGGCTGCCTGTGCCCACAGTGACTGGCGCAAGGACAACAGCGGGCAGGCGCGGTCCCCGCCCCTCGAGGCCCCGCTCGTGCCCCCAGGGGCTGAGGACGAACCCCGGCCCCACGCGCCCTCCGCCCGCACGTGGCCACTCGCCCCCGGGGCGCACCCCACACGGTGCCAACGGCTCGCACCCCCAGTGCCCCAGAACTGCCTCTTCTGACCTGAGTGCAGCACGCCACAGCGTGGTCTCGGAGAACGGTGCTGAGACGACGGCACCTGTCCTCACCGGCGCCGTCTGGCCTGGCGGCTCGTCCAGCACACCGGGGCCCGCGCCAAGCCGGAGTCAGGCCGGGAGCTGCAGCAGTGCCGCCCGCCTGCCCCGCTCCCCCGCAGAGGCCCTCTGCTCCCGCAGCAGCAGGTGAACCACAGCCGAGGACCCGCCCAGCTGGCCGGCAGCAGGGACTGGCGAGCAAGCGGCAGCGGGCGGTTTTCTTCCAAGCCCTCGGAGCACCCGGAGGCGCAGCAGTTACGGGCAGCACTGCGGAGCTGGATCCCCAGCCAGGGAGCGTCCCACAGGACGCAGCAGACCCCTCCTGTCCCCCCGCTGTCCCCTCAGCGGTGGATCCACCTGCACCGCTCCCCGCTCCGTCTCTGGGGAGCCCTCTCGCCGTCCCACGCCTCTGACCTGCACCCCAGTTTGTATCCAAATATAAGCAAATCTTCAAAAAACATGAAAACAAAGCCCTGGGCGCTGTGGGTCACTGGGCCCCTCCGACAGGCCTGGCAGCCGCGAGGCCGCCCCCGAGGCCGTCGTGGGGGCTGCTGGCTCTCGGGCGCAGGCACCCGCGGGCGAAGCGGGCGGCGGCTCCAGGAACCGCCAACCGCTCGAGGCAGCCCAGCCGCGGGCAGCGGCCCCCACAGGAGCGAGCCTCCCGGGCAGGCCAGGGCCCTCCCCGAGCCCCGGGGGCACCCTCCCGCAGCCGCCGCCTCCAGGGTCACGCGGAAACGAGCCGGCTTCCCAGGGACGCCTGAGGCTCGGGCACAGGCCGGGGACGCGCCACCAGACCCGTCGTTCTGGGGCACAGGAACGCGCCAGGGAAGGGGCCTCCCGCCTGCAAACTGCACTGGACACGCCCCGCCGCCCTGCATGGGCCCCGCGGCCAAGGAGGGCAGGCCGGGTCCGGCCAGGGCGACAGGCTGGGGTCCGCTGGGGAGGCGAGGCCAGGGCGCGGGCGGCCGCAGGGGTCGCGCTCCCTGGCTCTGCCGCGGGCAGCACGGTCTGCTGGGGGGCGGCAGGCGGGGCAGGGCCAGGCCGCGGTCAGGGCCGGGTGGTGGGCGCCCCGGGGCCCGCGAGGGCGACGCCTGGAGGGGCTGGGCGGGGGACAGACGCGGGGACAGGCCAGGCCGGGGTCCCGGATCAGCCAGGCGCGGGGGCCGGGCCGGGGCGCTGGACGGGGGCTGGGGTCTGGTCAAGGCGTGCGGCAGGGCCCGCTGGGGCCGGGTCCCAGGTCCAGCTGGGGTGTTGGGGGCTTCGGGGTGTCAGGCTGGGGCCCGGGGCAGGCGGAGGTGCCAGGCGGGCGGCCCGAGGGGTGTCCCGGTGGGGTGGGGGTCGGGTGGCGCCGGTCCCGCGGGCCGCCCGCCGCGCCGCACTCACACGCGCGGCAGCTGCAGCGGCGGCGCCCCGCGCCTCTGGAACACGCCGTCCACGAACACGCCGTTCTTGCCGAGGCAGCGCAGGTAGAAGTCGCCGCCGGCGTCGGGCCCGGGCGGCGCGGGCGGCTCGGGGGCGGCCCCGCCGAGGCCGGCGCCGCCCGGGGGCGTGAAGATCTCGAGGTGGCGGCGGGAGATGAAGCTCGAGTGGCCCATGCTCACGTCCACCGAGCCCTGCGACGAGTTGCGCCCGATGGTCACCGAGCGCTTCTTCATCAGGTACTCGAACTCGCGGCCCTCGAGGCGCGCCACGGCCCAGCCGCCCGGCGGGGACCCGCCGCCCCCGGCCCCGCCGCCCGCGGGAGGGCCGCCCGCGCCCGGGAGCGCCGCGGCCGCCGCCATGGGCCTGCGAGGGGCCCGGCCGCCGCCGCCGCCGCCGCCACGGAGCTGAGGGCCGCGCGAGGCCGCCGGCCGGCGAGCGACGAGCGGCGGCGAGGGGCGGGAGCTCGCGCGGCGCGCGCCGAGCGGCGCCGCCGGCCGCTGACGGACGGCCGCCCCCGCCTATGGGGACTGCGCACGGCAGTGGGGCTACCGGCGCCGGCCAATGGCGAGGCACGCCGGCGCGCGCACGCACGTCGGGGGCGACGTCCGACGCAGCCGGCTCCGGGCGGCCCGGAAAGCCCGGGCCGGAGCCGGCTGGCCGCGGGGCCGCACGAGCGCATCGCCGGCGGCGCGGGGGCGGCGGGGCCGGGGTCCGCGCGGGGCTGGGCGTGGACGCGCGACGCCTCGGCCCGGGCCCTGCGGAACACCCGAAGTCCGACGCGGCCGGCCCTGCTGCCCCAGGGCCGGTCACCGGGCTCGCGCCTTGCGGTGTGGCCCGCGCAGAGCAGCGCGCGCGTCTCCCAAATCTCGGTTCCCAAAGGGCCACCCGCGACTCGCGGCCCCGCCCGTGAGGGCGTCCCGGGGTATCACCGCACAGCGCGGGGCAGGGGCGCCCCGGGACAGCGAAGCCGGCCGGGAAGCGACACTGCGGCCCTGTCCGCGCGAGCTCTGACCCACCCGCTGGTGGCGGGCCGGTGGCTCGCGCCCACGAACTTGTCCCCCTGTCCCGGGTGCCCTGCAGCTCCCGGCGGGCAGCCCTGCTTGCGGGCTGCGGGGTCGTGAGGGCAGTCCCGGTGGGGGTCGGGGCGCTGGGCCGGAACTGCTGCCCGCGCCCTCCGTTCCCATGTCCACACCCTATTCCCGTGCCCGTCCCTCCCGTGTCCACGCCTGCTCCTGTGTCCATCGCGCCCACGTCCGCGCCCTGCTCCCGTACCCTCCGCCCCCTGCCTGCCATGACCGCGCGGTCCTCAAGCAGCCCTGGACGCTTCTCTGTTGCTGGGCTGCGGTGGCGTCTGGAGTGGCCGCTGGCGTCGCGGCGAGCGGGCTCTAGCCCCGTGCCCTCAACGCCCGGTGCTGGGAGGGAGGCCCCCTCTGTCCGGCCACGTCCTCGCGGGGGGCGGGCAGGGCCAGGCCGGCGGTGCTGACGCGGAGGCCACGCTGATTCCGAGAAGGGACGGCTGCCTGGAGCGGACAGCCTGGCGCTGCCGCCCGCCCAGCGTCGGGAAGCACCTGCCGGCCCCTGCGGCCCCCAGCCTGGCGCCCTGCGCGGGAGGGGCTCTGCGTGGGGGGTCCGCATGGGGGCTCCGCATCGGGAACCGGCTTCACATGTCAAAACATCACCCTATTTGCGTAGCAGCGAAGCGGGATCGGGCCCGTGTCCCTGTGGAGCCGGGGGAGCGGGGGCGCCCAGTCCTCGGACGCTGCCTGCGCACCCGGGAACCAGCTTTGTGAGCGCCCAGGCGCCCCAGACCCGAGCGGACGGCTCGGTGCCCGCCGTGTTCGAGCAGCGGCGTCGGACGCGCCTTCCCGAGTAGTGTTGGCGCGGAAGAGGCTCCTCCGCAACCGCGTCGGGCGAGACCCGCTGGCCGCTGCTCCCGACGCCGCCTGTCGTCAGCCGCAGTTTGATTAATTTCCCCCTAATTTCCGCTCAAATTCCCCCACAAATTCAAGTCTAAACACAGCTAAGTGTTTAAAGCTGGGACATAATTTATGGAGGCGCCTTCTCACTGGACTCTCCCTGGACAGAGTCGGCGGACGGACACGTTGCACGCGCTCCTGTGGCCGTCCTGGATGGAACCCTCGTCAAAGAGCTTTCCCGGCCGATCCCGTGTCGCCAGTGCAGACTCCGGACGCTGCGGCCCGAGGTGCCCCCTCTGCAAGTCCGGCATCACGGGTCTCCCCAAACGCGTTCAGGAAACGTCAGCTCCCGGGTTCGCTGTGGCCGCTGGCTCCGCCCCACGAGCCCTGACCCCGGCATCGGGGTCTCGGGAGCGGGCAGGACATCAGGGAGGCCGGGCCGGGGCCTCAGTCACTCCTAGGAGCACGGGACGCGCTAAGGGTCTGGGGGAAGGGGGTCCGCCTCAAAGCCCACTCGGAGAAGCCCTCTGGCTGGAGCGGTGGAGAGGAAAAGACGAAGGCGAGAAGCAGAGCAGGAAAGGTGGAATGGAAAAAGTTTTTGGTTTTCTTTGCATACAAGCTGGGGTGCAGGTCAGAGGCGTGGGGAGCTGAGAAGGGTCACCAGAGACAGAGCCGGGAGCAGAACAGGCAGATCAGAAACACACTGCTGAGGGGAGCAGCGGGCGAGGCAGGAGAGGTCTGCCGTGCCCTGTGGGAATCTCCCCCGCGGGGCATCGAACTCGCGCAGTCCCCGACAGCTCCACAGCGCTGCGCTAACCGTTGGGCCACCAGGGAGGCCCTGGAGAGGATCTCAGAGACTGGACTGCAGGGGCCGCCCCGAGGGCAGGACACCTCAGGCTCCGAGAGGCGGACCCCAGGGGCTGGGCCCAGGGGGCGTGGCCGGCCAGGGCAGGGAGGCCGCGGGCACCACCGGGCGGCACAGCCTACAGCAGGCAGGCGAGGACGTCTCCAGAGAAGAGTGTGAGCGGCGCAGAGGCTACGGAGTGGGGGCAGGCTCCTGAAGGGGCGGGGTGCACGGGCACAGGCCCCAGGGCGCGGGCTAAACCAGAACCACCCCCGACCTGGGCTTTTCTGGACGTCACCCCAGAGTCTTTATCTGAAGAAAACAAAACACAGACGTCCCCGCAGGCCCCGCCGCAGGCAGCGGCGCACCAGCGGGCAAAGGCCGCACTTTCGCCTGCACGTGAGACCCACATGCCAAAGACCAAAAGCGTCGGACCCAGATGCGCGTCCAGCGACGGGGAGGGCGCAGCCCCGGGAGATAGCTGGGCGCGGGTGCCAGACCCCGGGGGCGCTTCCCGCCCCGCTGAGACGCAGCGGGGTGAGCTGGGCCTAAACTGAGGTCAGTCACGCCCAGCGCCTCGCTCTTCCCGGGAGGCGTGCCGAGCCCCTCGTCCCACCTTTGGGGACATCGCGGGTGGGCCCGGCGCTGGCTCCCGGGGACGCTTCGGACACGCGCGGCGGGGGGGGGTCACTTCTGCGCCCCCCGCGACCACGCGCCCGCCACTCCCGTTCTATCCGGTCTGTTCCCCTTAAAGGCGCCCCGGGCCGCGCGGAGACCTCAGCCTGTGGGCGGGCGCGCCCAGAGCGGGGGCGCGCGCAGGTGAGCCGGGGCCACGTGACCACAAAGGCGTGGCCGCCGCGCCGCCCTTGGGCCGGGCCGGAGGCGGCGGCTTAGCGCTCCGAGCTCGGCTTCCACCTGCGCCTGGCCAGGAGCTTCGAGGACGCTGCCCCAGCAGAGCACAGGCCCTGGCGTCACCGTGACCCTCTTGGAATGTGACCACCGAAAGGGGGGGCGTGTGCCCGCCCACCCATGGCGGGGGTGGGGTGGGGTGGGGGGTGGAGCCGCGCTGCTGGGAGCCGGCGCCTTGGGGCGAGCGGTCCATCTGGGAGACCAAGGAGTGGCTCGCTGGCCTCTGAGCTCTGGGACGGGCAGGGCCGCCCGGGGTTGACGGGGCAGCTCTACTTTGGTTTGTTCTGAGTTTGTCCCTCTGCCCAGACTCCCTGCCCCTGTGGGTGCCCCCGGGGCCTGCGCGTCCTGCCCACGCTGGGCCGTCTTCAGGGGAGCAGCGTGGCCCCTCAAGTGTGGCCGTGAACCGAGCGCGAGCCCCACCCCTCTCCGGCTCCGGGAGATGCGCGAGATGCAGCGGACTGCGGGCGCCCTGACGCGCAGGCCGGGGTGCCCCAGGGGCCCCGTCCCGTCCCCAGCCCAGCCGTGGCGCAGGTCCCGGCACCCCCGCTGGACGGGCACTTGCTGATGACCCCCGCCCCAGGCAGGACGCGCCTGGGCCTGCTGTGGGAGGGCAGGGAGAACGTGTTCCGATGCTGTGCCCACCCGCCGCGGGTGCCTGGTCCAGCAGCAGGGGCCTGGCCTTCCCGGCGCTGGCCCGCGCCGCCCGCCCCGTGTCTGAGTCCAGGATCCCCGTCTCGCTGCGCATCGGGGGCGGGCCCCGGGGGCAGGGTCCAGTGCCCTGGGAGCCCCCAGCGGGTCCGAAGTGGTGAGCCTCGGCGCGCAGCACTTTCCGGATCGCTGTTCTTTTCAAGGTGGTTTTAAGTTAAAAGGACTAAAACCCAAAAGGACGCGATGCAGGGGAGCGCAGGACCCCGAGCGGCCGCCCGGGCCCCGGAGAGGAGGGTGAGGCCCTGGGCCCCGGCACTGGACACAGGTTGTGCCCCCGCAGCGAGTCTGCTCACCGCCCCGGAGCCAGAGGCCTCGCGCTCGGGCAGACGCCAGGGACCAGAGCGGCCCGCAGGGCTGCCCCCGGCGGCGCAGGCCCCCCAAGCCCTCCCTGGCAGCGTCCAGACCGGTGGAGGCGGCTGCCCGCTCCTGCGCTGAGGGGGGCAAGGCTGGGCGCCCAGTCCACGCGCCCGCACACGCACACTTGCTCCCGCTGTTTATTCCACGCTCAGCTGGCCTAGGGCCGACTACAGAACGAAAGCAAAACACACGATTCCACACCACAGACCCAGTCGCCCGGGGGCAGGGGTGGGCAGAGCTGAGCGCCCACTCGCCCGCTGCCCTCTCTGGGACGGCCCCTCCTCCTGGCCTGAGGTCGGGCAGGTGGGCCGGGCCGGCGTGGAGGGTGCCCGGGAGGTGCTGGGAAGGCCGCCTCCCCGAGACGGTGGGGGGGGGGCCGGTGCCCTCGTGGGGCGAGATGGGGGACAGCGGGGCCGTCCACGCCCGGCCGCCCAGCGCTGCGCCGCACGAGGGACGCTCCCCCAGGCGGGGCTCTCCGCGCACGCCGGTCTGTCCCGCTGAAGACGGCGCCCGCCGCGCCTGTTCTTTGGGATCTTCTTGTCTTAGATCGAAGGACGCCTGGGCCGGCCAGCCCCTCGCACCAGCACCCGGCCTCCGTCGGGGACAGCACCACGCTCCCGAGGGGGCGCGGGCGGGCGGCGGTCGGGGACCCCTCGGGCGTCACCACTTGATGTCCTGGCTGGGGGCGGGGCGCCCGGGGCCGCGGAACTCGGTGTGCAGCGTCTCCCGGGCACGGGACGAGTCCGCCCCCTGCAGCCACTCCTGGTAGAGCTCCCGCACGCGGCCGCTGCCCTCCGGGGCCCGCACAGGGACGCTGGCGTAGAGGGCGTCCACCTGGCGCAGCAGGGCCTTGTCGGCGCGCCCGCCCTCGGCCGGGCCCTGGCCCCTGCCGTGCAGACAGCCTGGAAGACAGGTGGGAGGCACGCTCGCCCGGGGCACCGGCAGCGGACGCCAGCTGCACGTGAGAGCCCGGAGCGGGAGGCGACGACCCCGCCTCGCCCGCCCCTTCACGGCGGTCACCTGCACAACTGGGTCTCCATATCCCCGAGAGCGGACCAAACCCCGGAGAGCACAGGACGCACCTGCTGGTGGCCGCGCCCCTGCCCGCCGGGCCGCTGCGGGGCTCCGGGGCAGACTCAGCGTGGTCCCAGCGGAGACCCAGGCTGGCCACGGCCCCTGGCCGACAGCACGCGGGTGCCCCGACCTGCAGAAGCCCGGCCTGCTCCCTCGGCCCCGCCTGGCTGATGCCGAGCCCAGCACAGGCTGCCTGCCCACCGACCGGCACGCGGGGTGGGGCACCCTCCGGTGCCCCCTCAGACCAGGGGCCGGCCCTCGGTGCTGCTGGCCGGGAGGAAGCCCCAAGGCCACTGCTCCCCCAAGGCCAGCCGCTGCCTGTCTGCCCTCAGCTCCCACAGCCGCCCCCGACCTCCCGAGCCTGCCCCCACTCGCCTGGCTGCATCTGCTGCCCTCGAGTCTCCCCCGCCCGCAGGTCTTGGGGTGCCCCGCCAGTGGCACCGGCCGCGAGGGAGCAGCCGCCCGCCACAGCGGCCAGGGCAGACCCGGGCGCTGGCCAGGCCGGATGCGGGCGTCTTACCCCCGGGGCAGGCCAGGACCTCCACGAAGTGATAGGGGAACTTGCCCCGCTTCAGCTTCAGGACCACGTTCTGCACGTTCCGGAAGCCGCAGGCGGCAGCAAAGCGCAGCAAAACCTCCCCGTCCCTCTCGAGGGTCACCTCCTGGAAGTCCTTGTTCCTGCAGAGAACAGCGCGGCCCAGCTCGGATGCCCGCCTGGGGCGGACGTCCCGCCCCGAGTCCACAGCGCCCGCCGGCTGAGAACAGGCGGCCCCTCAGCCGCCTGGCGTCGGCGTGGACAGCCGCGGCCACTCGCACCTCCGCGGGCGGTAGGTCACCTCCCCCACGTCCTGGCCGAAGAGCTCCTTGGCCGCATGCCTGAAGACGTGGGCCAGGTACCCGTCGGAGCCGGTCCCATCGTGCCGCCGCGGCTCCCCCGCCGGGTCTCCGAACCTCCGCGAGAAAGGGCGACAGAGGTGAGACCGGGCGCCGCGGGCCCCACGGGCACTGGGCTGGGCAGGGCCGTCGCTTGCGGGGGGCGTGGACGGGCAGGGGACGCGGGCTGCAAGGCCTCTGAGGGCGTCTCGCCGTGGCCACAAGCCCTGGGGTGCAGGCGCCAGGGCCGCGCGAGGGCCCGGGCGGGGTGGCTCGTCTGTGGGGAGCCGGCGCCCCAGCCCGCTGCGGAAGCGAGGGCCCAAGAGCCCACGGCCCGGGCCGGCTGGGCCTCACGAGACTCGGGCAGGCGCGGGGCCGCCCTCGCTGAGACCGCCCGGCAGAGCCCGCCCCGCAGCCACTCACAGCGTGTCCACGGCGGCGTCCTTCGCCGAGAGGCCGCTCTGCTCCATCAGCTGGACAACCTCCCCTGCAGACACCGGGAGTGAGCCGGAGGCGCGGCCGCCCACCCCAGGGGCCTCGGCGGGGCCCCGAGCTGCGTGGCAGGGGACGGCGGCGGGCCCCACACGCCGCCCGCCCGCATCTCGGCGGGAAGTCTGGGGGACCCCCACGAGGACGAGGCGGCCGGCCGCGGGGCAGTGACTGGTCGGGCCCGTGCCCGCTCCGGGAGAGCCCTGGCGGCAGCGGCGGCACTGTTTGGGGGCAGAGGCCCAGGCCTGCTGGCTCCCACCGTGAGGGACGGTCTCCAGGGCAGCAACGTGCTGGGCTGCCGGTCAGCGGACGCACGAGGGACTCGCCGGCCGCCCCAGGCGCGCTGCGGGGGCCCTCCCAGCTGCAGAGCGCGCCCCGCACCTGAGGTCAGCACGCAGTCAGTTCCCCGGCAGCCGCCCAGCGCTCCGGAAAACTCCTCCCGCAGAGCCTCCAGCTTCTTGTCGTAGCAGGGGGCCACGACGACGTGGAAGATCTGCTCTGGAGACAGGTTCTGCAGGGGCAGACCCGGCTGGGCGTGCGGCACGCGGTGCCAGGCGCGCGTCCACACCTCAGGCGCCGGCCGGGCAGCTGCCACCCGAGGGGCGAGTGCAGAGGCCTGGCCAGGCCACCCCCCGCAGACACCCCGGGCAGCACCTCCCAGGCCGCCCTGCTGCCCGTGGCTGGGTGCGAGGGGCGGCAGCAGCGGGAGCCGGCAGCGCTGAGTGACCCGAGGGAGGCCTGGGTGGGGCGGCCTCCCCGGGCAGCACCGGGGCTGAGCGCGCCTGTGTCCGACCAGCAGCGAGGGCCCCGCCCGCCCAAGCACACGCTGAAGTGGTGTGACCGGAGGCCCTCGGGGCTCCACCGCGTCCTCCCGGGCCTTGGTGGCTACTGACCACCTCGGGCCCTGGAGAAACCCGGGTCCGACTGAGGAGGCTGCGGAAGCAGGGGCAGCCGGGGGTCAAGCCTGGGGGTCGTGTGGAGCCCCCAGCGCTGGGGGGCCGCGGGTCTGGTGGCCGCCGGAACCGCGGAGGCAGCCTTTGCCAGCCGGGGCCGGAGGGCCAGCGCAGCCTCGGCTGGGGACGGCCGCAGGGAGCCCAGCTGCCGGAACAGCGGGGCGTGTCTCGGTGCGGGCAGAGGCTGCTCCTGGGACGCGGGCTGGGGGCCCGGAGGGGTCGCGCACCTGCCGTCGGGCAAAGAAGTCCTTGACCAGCGAGCCCATGATCTGCTGGGGAGACTTGGCGGTGCAGAGGTGGGGCGTGACGGGGTGGCCCAGCACACGCTCCGCATAGCGGACCCAGCCTGGAGGGAGGGAGGGAAACTGAGCCCCGCCCGCCCGCGCATGCGCACGGAGGTGCTGGCGGACCCACCGGCCCAGACGCCGCGGCCGCTCACCGGGGCAGGCGGACGTCAGCATGGGCAGCGCCGGCGCCTCCTCGCTGTGCCGGTAGTAGCGGCGCACGAACTCCTTCTGGCTCTCCAGGAGGCTGAAGTCCGCGGCGATGGTCGAGTCGAACACGTAGTGCACCCCTGGGGGAGCCGCCTCAGCCTCAGTGGGCCGGGGGCCCGGCTCCGCCCGGCTGGCTTTAGTGGGGCAGTCAGAAAAACGTCGAGAGAACAGGGACCTCGGGGCGCCGGCGCCTGGCCCCAGACGCGGCCAGCCCTCGGAAGCGGGGTCGGGCGCCCATGTGGCTGCTGCCGCAGGCCCCAAACCCGCAGCCGTGCCCGCCCCACGAGGTGGCGCTTGGGCACTGACCTGGGCACCCTCCCGGTTCGAAGCCGGGGGCGGAGCACCGAGGGCTCCAGCGGGCGTCGGGGGGCCCCCCGGGGTCAGCTGCGACAGAGCATCCAGCGGAGGGTGGTGCCCCCCAGGCCTCTGAGACCCCAAAGCGGAAGGGGCAGCGGGCGCACAAGGCTCTGCTCACCCAGGCTCTTGAGGAAGCCGCAGAGTCTCTGGGACGCGTCGGCCACGCTGAGGCTGAACTTAGCAGCGAAGTAAGGCAGGGACTGCGGACACACCGACACGGCCAGCACCTTGTGCTTCGAGGCGTCGCACTTCTGGAGGGAGAGGCGAGAAGGGCATCGCGGGGTGCGCTGGAGAGCGAGGCCGCCGGGCCGAGGGGGCGCCGCCGGCACGCGCGAGGCACAGCGGGGAGGGCAAGACCCGGGTTTGAAAAACGAGACACCCCGCGACGGTCAGTCAACTTTAAGAGTGACACCGACGAATAAACGTGGCATCTGGAGAAAGACAGACAACTTCCGAGAAAAAGTACCGCGTTTGCCCACAGTGCCGGAAACGCCCCCCGCACGCCCAACGGAACACGCCAGGCCGGGCCCCCGCGGAGCCTCGAGCCCACGTCGCCTCAGCCGGCCTTTGGGGAGTGGACGCCCTCGCCTGCAGCGAGCTGTGCTGAAAACACCATCCCACAGGCCACGGCCCCACGCACGCTGCCTGTCCCCGGGACTGTCCCGGGGGGCGCGGCCGGCGGGCCTGGCACCATGCCCAGCACCACCCTGGCCCGCAGACCGGGGAGCTGCCCGGCACTGTCCAGGCGGCCAGAGTCGGCCTGGAGACAAACCAGCCAAGGGGAGCGGCCCCGGGCCCGGGGCGTCCGTGGGAATGCGGCCCTTCGGCCTGTCCAGCGACTGGCGGCAGAGCTGGCGGCCACGGCGGGTGCAGGACCCGAGGGGCAGACACGCTCGGCCTCCCCGCCGGCGGGGCCCTTTCCTCTGCCGTCAGCGTGCGCGGGGCGGCCCGACAAGGGTATTCTGCCCTATCCCCGTGGACGCGAAGGGACGCGGCCACTCTCGGGCCCGCGGCTTCTGCAAGCAGGTCAGGGGCCCTGAGCCACGTCAGCATCCAGCTGAATTTCCACAAGGCCAGAAACGGGCTAAAGCCGGCTCGTCCCGGGGGTCCCACGGGTGGGGGATGCCGGGGCGGGGCCGGCCGGTGCCCAGGGCTCAGGCTGCCTGGTCTGCTCACCGGCCGCCTGCCAAAGGGCCGGACGACGTGGCCGGGACGGCCACCGACAAGGGGCAGACGGGCGGCCGGCGGGTCTGTGCGCCGCGCAGGGACCAGGGCTCCCGGGGGACCCCAGCCGAACGCCCCACCGCAGACAGCGGCCCGCCGCACCTTATTCAGGCTCAGAACCCGGAAGAAGTCCTCAGCGCTCTGCTGGGAGACCCGGGCGCCCTCCTCCGCGGTCACGCAGCTGTCGCAGGCCAGGCAGTCGCTGAGAAACACCCTCACGTCCGCCAGCCTGCGGAACTCGCCCTTCTGCGGGAGAGAGAGGATTGGCCGACCCTCGCAGGGGCTTCCCGGCGCGCGACCCCGGGAGAGCAGCGTGCAGCCCGCGGAAGCCGGGGGCTGTCGGGTGGGGGCCGCAGGCCGGGCCGGGCCAGGACAGGGCACAGCGCTGGCCCACATCCTGCTGGCCGGCTTGCCGCTCCTGCTCCTCAGTGAGAACACCCGCTCTCACCCGGCCGCTCAACGCCACACGGGCGCGTCCCGCTGGGCACCGCGCCCCTGCCCTCTGCAGCCCGTGGTGCGCCCGCAGCCCCCCACGTCCTCTCTGCTCTCACTCTGGTTTGGTGGGAAAGGCTCTCCGAGAGCCCCGCCCCAGGCCCCACCCCGCCGAAGCAGCGGTGCCCCAGCCCACCCCGCCCTGACCGCGCCGGCCTTGCGCGCCGAGCGGCCTCTCCTGGGTGCCTGAGGCCCACAGGGACGCCGTGAGAGCCTCGTGCCCGGCCGCGGAGCGTCTGAGGCCCCAGCAGCCACTCCCCCAGCCCTGCCTTCCACAGCTGCGCTGGACCGGTGGCAGCTGTCACCAGCCGCCCGTGACGCGGCCGGAACAGTCTGCCATCCAGCAGGCCCAGGAGAGCCGGCCTGCAGCCCGCAGGGTGGAGTGTGGGCCTGGCACGCAGCTGGCACCTAGCAGATGCCCCCACTCTCTGGGGCCCTCCCGGCCCCTTCCCAGACACGCCTCTGCAGCAGCCAGCCCGCTGTCCATTCTGCTGTCTGGCCACTGCAGCCTCACTGTCCAGGACGGGGCTGGCAGCACCCCTGCCCTCCCAGGTCTGCCCCACACGACGCAGAAGGGCCGGGGCCCGGGCACCCTGCTCCCAAGCTGCACTCTTTCCTGCTCCGTCACCGCCTCCCGGTGGGCACCGGGTCTCCCCCTCCAGCGCCTGCCCATGCCACCCAGCTTCTGGCCTGGCCCAGCAGCCCCTCCCTGGCCTGGCCTTCTCAGAGGCGCCTATCGGGGCACTGGCTGCTGCACACTCCCCTCCCTTCGGCACAGCCCCGGCGGGGGACCCTCCGCGCCCCTGGCAGGGACACAGAGCCCAGGTCGGACGCCTGCAAGGTCTCCAGGCCGGAGAGCAGGTCTGGCGCCCGCACCACCTGCCTCTCTCCTGCCCGAGCCCACGGCCGGCGGCCGGCACGCTGAATGGCCTGGCAGTGGGCTGAAGGGGAGGGCTCTGGCTTCTCGGAAGCAGCTGCCGCTTCTCCATACAGGCAGCACAGGTGGCCCCCAGGGGAGCCCCTGCAGGACAGCAGCAGGGCCCCAGGAGCTCCCGGGGTGGCGGCCCGCAAGCGGACACTGAGGCTTAAAGAGCACAGAGAGAAGAGGCCAGAGAGCCCCAGGGTCGGGGCAGGCCACAGGCCCGCTGCAGAACCCAGCTGGTCATGAACCAAAACACCTCGCCCGGTTTCGGCAGGCGCTTAGCAGGGGCCTCCTGGGTCCCAGCAGCCAGACCCCGACTTGCCTCTCCGGTCTCCCCGGCCGGGCTGGGCAGCGTGGAGGGCGCATCCTCATGGTCGGCGGTCTTTGACTTCTTACTGCATTCCTGGAAGAGGCGAGGGAACAGCGAGAACGACTTCGTGTCTCCCGGGAGGGCCGCATGCGCCTGCCAACCTGCCCCTCCCCGCCGGGAACGGGCGCCCAGCACCGGCGCAGCCCGCACGCGGGACCCGCACTCGCGCCCGCACGGCCCGGCGCACGGAGCACGGCCCATTCGGTGGCTCTCCCCGCGCTCGACGGCAGGGCCCCGCGAGCTCCCGGGGCGCCATGGCCCGAGGACGCGGGGTGGGGGCAGGTCCCGCGCCAGAAGGGGCCGCCTGCGGGGCCGGTCAGCCCGAGCAAGGCCGGCGGGACAGGGCCGGGCGCGCGCGGGCTCGCTGTCCCGGGGTCTCCGGCCGGGGGTCTCGGGCGGCAGAAACGTCCTGTCCTGGGGACGCCCGCGGCCAGGCTCCGCCGCGGGGCACCGCGAAAGCGCCGCGCGCTGTACGCGCGCAGCCGCCCGGCCCCGAGCGCCCCGGCTCCACCGGGATCGGCCCCGACCGGCTCTGTCTGTGGGGGCGAAGCGGAGGCCCCGCGGCTTCCGAGCCAGGGAGGACCCGCCGCCCTCGCCCGCCCGGCGCCGACCCCGACCCCTGCCCCGGCCGATCCCTGGCCCCCCGGGCGCGGCCCCGGCCCGGCCGGCCCGAGCGCGCGGGGCGCACCTTCCGCGTGCAGTGCTCACACTTCATCTGGAGCGGGCGGCGGGAGGCCCGGCCGGAGCGGAGACCTGGGGAAAGTACCGGTCACCGCCGTCACCGCCGCCCGCCGCCCTTTGTTGTCGTCGGCCCGGCGCAGCACCACCCCTCACCCGTAGCGGCCAATGATAGCGCCGGGAATGGGAGAGTCACGCCCCCGAACCAATAGGAGCGAAGGGAGAGGGGTGAGGCTCCACCTACACGCCGCAGGCTAAGCCAGTGAAAGCGCGGGGGCGGGGCAAGCCAGGCCCTGGAGCCAATCGGAGCGCGGAGGCCGGGGCAGGTTCTCGCGTGGGCTGCGGCCGCGCGCGGCCGGCCGGGGGACTGCGCGGGAGCAAGCGAGCGGTCTGGCCGGAGCAGCAAGCCGGGGCTTTCCGTGCGTTCTGCCCCTCGGAGGCCGCTCCCGGCTAGGCCTGGCGGAGACGGCCCGCCCGCTGGAAAGGGCGGAGAGGCGACCCCGGCCGCCGCCATGGCCGCCCCGCCGTGCGGCACGTAGCCAGGCAGGTGGCAGTGCGCACGCGCGGGGCGGCCACGTGGCGCCGCGGAGCACGAGGCTGGGCCGCCGGCATCGGGGTGTCGAGCGGGGCCACCAGCCTGCAGACCCCCCAAACCGCGTCCTTGGGTGGCCTGGGCGTCGAGTGCAGTCAGCGCTGGGTCTCCGGTTAAGTCAGGACCTAAATAAGGTCCAATCACTCTATTAGTCTGTTCTTTTAAAAAGTCGTTTGAAAACTTTGAGATCCATTTCGAAGGGGCAAAATACAACAGCGAGGAATCTGGGGCTTAGGTTGGTGTTTACATCTGAGCTCTTTCTCCTGCAGATCTTTACACAGAAAGCAGGTGTTCACCTGTGGAACCAGCGTCGGGCGCCTCTGGGTTGTCGCAGAGACTTTGTGTCGATCTTGAGTTCTTCCCTGGGGGACCCGTCCTGTCTTCAAAAGTGGGGTTGTGCATTTTAATCAGGAGGCTCTAATACTTAACTGTCCCTTCTGTGATGTTAATTACCAGTGGAAGGGACTTGTCCAGATACATTAGTTGAAATGACTTTAGAAAGATTTTTATTTATGCTATTTATGCTATTTATGCACCAAGAACTGGGGTGTAGGCCAGAAGTGCAGGGGTGAGAGGACTCCCCAGAGACAGAGTGGGGAGCAGAACAGGTGGATCCGCTGAAATACACAGCGGGGAAACAGGAGAGGTCTGCTGTGCCCTGTGGTCTGCTCCCTGGCTGGGGATGGACTCAGGCTGCAGGGGCTGGTGACAGCTTCATAGCACTGAGACTCAACCCCTACACCCCAGGGAGACCCTGAAGTGATGTTTCAATCCTGCCATTTCTCCTTGTTTATTAATGGCAACACTGCAATGAGAATATTTTCTCTTCATTTGGTTACTCTGTTGGACTTTTCCTAAAGAAATGCAGGATGAACGCTGGACCGCTCCCTTTATGCACTAGTCTGTAAATCCTAGTTTGCTTGTCAGCGCCCTCCAAAATGAACAAAGAATTAAAAATATATGATTATTCAGGGATTTGAACACCTGATTTTCAATTCACTGGTTTTATTCTTGTTGGTGGTCCAATGCCCCTCCTCCTCCTCCTCCTCTTCCCTTATTTGAGATGAGAATGTCTTCAGTCTCCTCGGATGCCCTTCGGTCGCCTACACATGTCTTTTCAGAGCTGAAATCAGTTTTTTTCTCAAGCCTGCTTCCTTTAGAGGGGACGGACCACGAAACAGGCAGTAGGATTGCTCACTGCTACTGAGTTGGCGAATATTTCCCGGCCTGCTCAATGGATGGCATTAGGAAACATACTTTTCTTTTTTTTTTTTTTTTAAAGATTTATTTATTTTTGCATACAAGCTGGGGTACAGGCCAGAGGCGTGGGGCGGCGAGAGGGTTCACCAGAGACAGAGTGGGGAGCAGAACAGGCAGATCAGAAATACACTGCTGAGGGGAGCAGCGGGCGAGGCAGGAGAGGTCTGCCGCACCATGTGGGATTCTCCCCGGCCGGGCGTCGAACTTGAGTCTCGTCTCCGCTGCCGACAACTCCACAGCGCAGCGCTCAACCGCTGCGCCACCAGGGAGGCCCATAGGAAACATACTTTTCAAAGACAAGATAATGAATTTGATATAGGGGTGGACAGGGTAGGAGGCTGATGGTAGGATGGGATACCCGGATAGACCAGAATGCCCATCTGCCTGCCCGGGCGCAAAGATAAGAGCAGCCAAACAGCCCCAAAAGGCACAAGCCAAAGCCAGGGGCTGCAGCAGCACAACCCACACAGCAGGGCCTGCGGCGCAGCCCGGCAGGGGACGGGACCGGCAGAGGACAGGCCAGTGTGGGTCTCACCTGCACAACTGCACGAGGTCTCGGGCTCCGGGTGCAACATGGGGTTTATCTCACAAACGGGACAAAGAGGGCACTGTGACCACAAGTGGCAGCTACTTCACCCAGACGAGTCAGTGATGGTCACCGCTGGTCACCAGGAGTCTGGACAGCGCCGGCCAGTGTGCTGGTCCCCACTGGTCCCCAGGGGTGTCAGAGATGCCAGTGTCAGGGCTCTGAGTTGCTGGGCGACACTGGCACCAGCAGCGCTTGGGGACCCGGGACCTCTGGGCTCCTTCCAGGGGTGGAGAGATGGGGCGGAGGCCCTTCCCCGCCTAGGCCTTCGCTCCACTCCCTCCCTGAGGGAGGCGGCTGGATGCTCTTCTGTCCACCATTGGCCTCCTGCCCTGTCCACCCTGCTTTGCCCTTGCCAGTTACTCCGAGGCGCGCTAGAGCTCTGGGCGTGGGAGGGAGGCGGCTCTAGCTCTGCGTTCAGGCTTCCACTGCGAGAGACACCCCCAGGTTGGGGTCAAGCCAGGCACTGAGCCGGGCAGACTCCGGCTAAGGGACAAAGCCCTGGGAGGTGAGGTGAAGCGTCAAATCAGACTTTTCTGGCTGCACCAAGGCGGGCTGTGCCGTGGGGTCGTGGCTGTGTAACAGGGTGGTAGCTGCCGATGAGGAAAGATAGCCCCTGGGAAAAGTGCTAAAAGGTTTTGCAGTCTGGGGTGGAGACTCTGATGAGAAATAAAAGGGACTGAAAAAGGAGAGTTAATCACCATGTGGTAGAAAAAGCAGCAGCAGTCGCGGGAAATGTAGCCACCAAGTTTGAGTTTGGAAATCAGAAGGCAACAGAAGTTTATGAGCTCCAGGATAAAGATTGAGCATTTTTTTTGAATCTTCAGTGACTTTGGGGCCAGCAACTTTGGAGGCTTTGCAAGCAGCCGAGCGACAGAAACTGCTACCAGTTTTGTCTTTACTGCATCCGAAGGAAGAAGGCAGAGGCCCGGAGCGGGCGCCTTCCAAAATGCGCAAGTGCAGTCTGGGGGGCCGTCTGGACGCTGTAGTTGCTGTTTGCAGTTTTGCTGGCCTGGTGCTGCGCTGGGCACCACGGCAGCTCCGGGAGCATCTCCAGGTGTGTCCTGTGTCGTCCTCGTGAGTTGGAACCTGGCCTACACTCTGTTGCGCGTCTGCAGAGGCAGGAAGACGCCATCTTCAATATGTGGCCTATTGTTCCGGAGAGGAGCTCCGCGTCCGCAGTGGTGCAAAGTGACGCCTCCGCTGTTTTTTTGGGACTTAAAGGACTGGACGTTGCTGTAAGTTAACCGGCCATATGTTGACTTCTGCAACTCTTTGATTTTCCCCATTTGTTAAATAAATCCCACTGTTGCTGTTCCCTAGACCTGAGCAGTCTTGCAATTGTGTGCTCAGGTGCAGAACTAAAGTAGTGACCGGCAAGCAATTTGGGCAGTGCCCTTGGCCAGTCTTAAAGCCCCTTTTGCCGGGTATCAGCTGAAGCTCAAACGGAGCCCCTTGCCCGGGTGTGGGCGCCTCTGAGGCAAGGTGGCGGCGCCCAAGGTCCGGCCTGAGCTGCCCGGGCGCCTTCCCGCGCAGCGCTGAGAGGCGGGCCTGGCTGGAGAGTCCTGCGGCTCCTCCCCGCGCCCGGCCGCCAGCGCGGGGCCCTCCTCCCGGTGCAGGCCGGCCCGCCCAGCGGGGCAGCGTCCGGCGCGGGGCCCGAGCCGGCGCGGCGGCCCAGCCCCCGCCGCGGGCTCGTGAGGCGCCGCCTGGCCGGTCGCGCGGACCCGGCGGCCCAAGTCCAGGCGCCGCAAACCGGAAGCCGGGTGGCCCCGCCCACCCTGCGGCCGCCCCGCCCCAGGCCCGGAAGTCGGCGGCCACCCTGCCCCGCTCCGTCCGCTCGGTGGGTGCGGGCGCGGCCGCCTGGGCGTGCCGGGGCGCCCGCGTTTTGCGCGCCCGGGACGCGGCGGGGCCGGCTCCGCTGGCGGGAGGGCGGGGGCGCGCCGCGCGGGGAGGGCGGGCCGGCGCGGTCCTCGGCGGGTCGGGCGCGGCAGCTGTCTGTCCGTCCTCCCCAGCCCGCCGAGAGCGGCGCCGCGCCCAGGGATGTACATGCAGGTGGACACCCGCTCCGGCGCCGTCCTGCACCTGAAGCGGGCCCCGGGCGCCAGGTCCTGGTCTCTGCTGGTCGGTAAGCACGTCCCGCGACCCCGGTTAGAGCTGCAGCGGGATGAAGACGAAACTGCGCGCCCCCTCGTTCCGCCACCGGGCGGCGCCCGCCCTGCTCGGGCAGCTGCCCACGGCACGGCCGGCGGCGTGAGGACCCTCCCGCCTGGTCTTCTCTCCTCGCCGCGGCCGTCGGGGCCTGCTCGGGCAGCTCCGCAATGCTGGGGCGCGGCGGGCCCGAGCCGGGCCTGGGTCTGCGGGGGGGCCCCCCTGCTCCTGCCACCACCGCTCCAGGTGGCCGCGTGGGGAGACACCTGCGTCCTCTCTGCAGGGATCCTGTCCATCGGCCTGGCCGCCGCCTACTACAGTGGAGGTGAGGGGCAGGGCACCTGCCAGTCCTGCCTGCATGGGGGTGGAGCCCACCCGCCGCCCCTCAACTGGCCCGTGTCTGTCCCCAGACAGCCTGGGCTGGAAGCTCTTCTACGTCACCGGCTGCCTGTTCGTGGCGGTGCAGAACCTGGAGGACTGGGAGGTGAGGCGAGCGGGGGCGTCCTGGGGGGCGAGAGCGGCCCCAAGCTCTGGGGGCCCGGTGGCCCTGCACCCGGCTCGGGCTGCGGCTCCAGCGCGCTGGAGCCCCCGGGATGGGCCGCACCCTCGGGGCCCGCTGAGCCGGCCCCTCTGCCTGAGCGCCATCTGTCTGCCTTGTGCTGCGTGCAGAGGGCAGCACCCCTGCTTCCTCCGCCGCCGCCTCAACAGGCGCGGGCCTGGCTGGGCAGAGCAGTGCGGGGGCCTTGGGGCTCTGACTGGGTGGGGGCCCAGACCCCGCCGAGCGGCTGCTTGGAGGGTGGTGAGTGGGCGCGCGCCTCTGCCGGCCCTGCAGGAAGCCATCTTCAACAAGAGCACCGGGAGGCTCACCCTGAAGACCTTCAGCCTGTACAGGAAGCTCCTGACCCTGTCCAGAGCGGGCCACGAGCAGGGTGAGGCGCGGGGTCTGCCTGGGGCCGCCCGGGTGGGCTGGCCTGTCCCGCGGCCTGGGTGCGGGGTCGGGCCTGCGGGTGCCCGGCCTGTGGGCTGGGCGGCGGGCGGGGCAGGCCGCGGCCGCTGACGCCCCCGCAGTGGTGGTCCTGCTGAAGGACATCCGGGAGGTGAGCGTGCAGGAGGAGAAGGTCCGCTGCTTCGGGAAGGGCCACGTGGCGGTGCTGCGCTCGGCGGCCGGCTTCTCCCACCCCCTCACCCAGAGCGCGGTCATGGGCCACCGCAGGTGAGTGCGGGCCCCTGGCGGGGTGGAGGCCCCCGGGTGAGGAGGGCCAGGCATGGGGGGCGCGGCCCCACAGTGACCCGCCCTTCCCCCGGCGTGCCCAGCGACGTGGAGGCCATCGCCAGGCTCATCGTGAGCTTCCTGGAGCTGCGCCGCCCGGAGAGCCCTTCGGGGCTGCCCCAGAGCAGCGACAGCGAGGCTGAGGGTCCGGGGCGCCGGAGCTGATGGCCACCAGCCTGCTGCCCGGACGGCGCTGCCGCAGGCCCGTCCTCGCCGCCCTGCTGCCTGCTTCTGCCCAGCGTGGCTCCAGGCTGGTCCTGCCGGGGTGTCCAGCACAGCGTCTGGAGGCAGCTGGCCCAGCCTGGGGGGGGGAGTGCGGCCTGCCCCTCAGAGCCAGCCCGCCCCCAATGGGGCTGCGGTGCCTGGCGGGGCCCCCGGCGCGGGGGGGGCAGCTGGGAGTATCCCCAGGGTCCCCGTATGTCCTGCCCCTTTCTGGCTGCCCTCCTCAGTGGTCAGAAGTGAGGTGCCTACCCTCAGGGTGCAGGGGGCCCCCCTGCGGCAGCTGCCCCAAGCCTCGCCCCAGGATCTCCACATCTGCCCACCCGGCCCTGGGCCGAGCTTCTGGGGGACTCGCCCCCTGCTGTGAGGCGGGCAGGTCTGGCCAGGCTGCCCCTGGAGGTGGGCACTGCTCCTCTGGCCCCAGGGAGACCTGGCCCTTGAGCCTGTGTGTGGCCTCGGCCCGGCTCCCAGCTGCCCCAATGTTCCAGGGGCGCCCCCCATGGGGCACCTCCTGTGCCAGCCCAAGTGCCCCCGAGGTCCAGCATGTCAGGGACCCCTCTGGAGAGGGAATCCTGACCCAAGGTGGACCTCAGGGGGCTACCAGTAGCCCCGCGGCTGCGGGGTGCAGGGCAGTGTCTGGACGGCTGGATTGAGCGCCCCCTTTTCCCGGCAGTGAGTACCCCAGCTTTCGGATGGGGACATTGAAACGCGCTAGATTTTAAGTGGCTGAGCCCAAAGTGCTTTTTTCTTTTAAAAAACGAATAAATAGTGTAAAACGCTGCCCTCAGCCCACTGCGTGCACGTCTCTCAGACGGGTGGGGGTTCTGGGGGTACCCCGGGCTCCGAGCAAGGAGGAACAGCTGCCGGCGGGCGCCAACCTCGGCCGGGGAGGGCGACTTCCGGCCTCCGCTCCGCCTCATCTCTGGGCGGGCGCGGCGGGGGCGGCACAGCCCCAGCTGGGGGCGTCGGGCTCCGGGGCCGCGTCGGGGCCGGCGCCTTTGCCGGCCGCCTCGCCCAGGTCGCGCAGCAGCTCCTGCAGCCGCCGCAGGCTGGGCCGCACGTTCTCCTCCAGCCACTCCTCCACAGCGTCCGGGTAGAAGACGCGCCCCAGGGCGGCCTCCAGCTCCTGGGCCAGCGCGCCCCAGCGGGCCAGCAGGCTGGGGAGGCAGCGCCCTGAGCCGCGCCGCCCCTCTCAGCCCCCCGGCCCACGTGGAGACGCCCACAGAGCCGGAGCCCGAGGCCAGGCCCGCCCGCAGCAGGGGCAGGGGCGGCGCAGCCGAGGGGCACTACCTGAGCGCCTGGGGCTGGATGTGGCGGACCATGACGGGGTGGATGAGCTTCCGCCTGCGGTGGTAGGGGCTGAACCAGCCGCTCACGTACCTGGGGGCCGCCCACAGGTGAGCCCGGGCCCACCTCACAGTCCGCTGGGGTCTGCGAGGCGCCTCCCCTGCGCGCGGCCCCACTCGCCTGTCCCTCTCCAGCAGTGCGTCCACGGAGTCGCGCAGGTGGAGGGTCACTTGGGTGACCAGGGCCAGGATGTCGCTGCCAGGGAAGGAGCCGGCCCCCTCCCTGCACAGAGCGCACCGTGAGCGGGTCTGCGCGGGGGCGGGGCGGGGCGGGGCGGGGCGGGGCGGGGCTACCTCGCGATGTCCGTCAGGTCCAGGCTCGGCATCCCCAGGAAGTTCTGCACTCGCGCTCTAACGTCTTCGCCAAAGCCTCCTGAAGCCAGCGGACGGGCACTGTCGGCGTGGCCTCTGGGGGAGGTGCGGGGCCTGGACGCCGGCGCGGCCACGCTGGCCGGCCCTCTGGCCGTGGCTGGCTGGCGCAGGGCTGGGGAGCGCCGCATCTGAGCCAGCCCCAGGCTCGCCCACCGTGGTCGCGCAGGAGCGCGGGCCAGCGGCGCAAGGGGCTGTGGGCGCCCGTCCTGCCTGCCCGCGGCTGTCCTGGGCCGCACGCAGCGGGTCCTCCAGGCCACGTCCATGGGGCCCGCTGCCCTAAGCCTTCTCTAAGCGCGGAACCCCAGTTCTGGGGAGTTTGTCCTGCCGCGGGTGCTCAGCCACACCCCTCGCCCCGGCGGCACTGGGCCCCCTCTGCCCCTGCTGAGGCTGAGTGGGGTGCGAGAAGGGGCTCCGCCAGCACGGGCCGCGCCTCCAGCCCACGGGGACGCAGGCCGGCCGGGGTCCTCACCGTGCAGCAGGCACTGCAGACACACGGCCAGGGACGGGACACCCGTGGGCAGCAGCTCGCACAGCACGGAGAAGTGGTCGTACCTGTGGGGAGCCGGCGCCCCTGCAGCCCGCCTCCGCAGGCCGCAGAGCTGGCTGTCCTTCGAGGGCCGGCCGCGGAGGCGCACCCCGCCCTGGCCGCCCACGCAGCCGCAGGACCCTCACCTCTGCCAGCCCGTCAGGACGATGCCCTGCAGCGCGTCCGCCGGCCCGCTGGCCGCCACCTGCAGCCACTGCAGGTGGTTCCCGAGGTGGTGCTGGATGGGGGTCAGCGCCTGGCTCGCCCCCGTGGCCCCCTTGAAGGCGCTGGCGGCCCAGAGCCGCGGGAAGCCGCACTTGCGGTACTTTTCCATGAGAAGGACTGGGCGAGAGACGGTGGGTGGGGCCCGGCTCCCGGGCAGTGGCCACCCTGCCCGGGACATGCGCCCGGACGTCTCCTGCCCGGGGGACCGCTGGGCGATGGGGGCTGCGGGGCGGGGCCAGCCCGGGGACCCCGGCCGCGCTGTACTGACCCTTGCCGGGGACGTCCAGGTCGGCTGCATAGTCCCAGAGCACCGGCTCCACCAGCTGCGGCACCCCCGACGCTGGGCGAGAGGGGCCGTGAGGCGGCCTCGTCCCGCGGCGCTGGCCCCACGACCCCACAGGCCGCTGCTCGTGAGTCCCCTGAATTAGCCCGTCAGCGCCACGTGGCCTCTACCTGAACATGGGGCCAGGGGCGCGGCCACGTGTGGCCACAGGATGGCCGCCCCACCTCCCCCAAAGGGCGCCGCCCCCTCCGCCGGCCGCCTCCGCCGCAGGGGCCGAGGCTCAGAGGGAGCGGGCGTCCCCTTGGAGGGCGTGGCCCGCGCTCAAGCTCTGCCCCAGGCGCACCCACCTGCCAGCTGGTCCTCTGGCACGTCCCGCAGCATGTCGTCCCACACCAGCGGGCGCGTGGCCGGGTGCCGCGCCCGGACGAGGCTGGCCACCGCCCGCATGTGCGACAGACACAGCTTCGCCTTCGTGTTCTGCTCCTGCTGCAGCCACTGCCTGGAGGCCGCCCCCTCCCCCAGGTAGTACACCTGCCGCGGGGTGGAGGTGAGGCCGTCCCAGCCGCCAGAGCCGCTGCCCCGCCCGCCCGCCCGGCCGAGGCCCTGGGGCTGCGGGGCGCCCACGCGGGAGGGGCGAGCTGGGGCCGCTCGGGGCCGCGACCCTGGGCGTGTCTCCCTCAGAAGCCGCTTTAAAGCAGCTACGGCGCTAAATCAGATGTTTCAGAACTTTGCCACTAAGTGACAGACGGTTTCCTAAAAGGACCCGCCTGGGCCGAGTCGCTGAAGCCGGCACCCGAGGCTCACCCCCGCCCACCCCGCGTCTGTGCTGCCAAGTGACCTGCGCAGACCGCGCCCGCCACGGGCGCCCCGGCTGCCCGCCGGTGGGGTGTGGCCGGGCCTGCCCCGGGAGCCGGCGGGCCCGGCAGCGTGGGCACAGCACTGGGTGCCGAGGGAGGGGTCTCGCCCGCAGGGCTGCCCCGCAAGCCCGCTGGCCCCGTGCGCCGGGTACCCCGTCCAGTGGGAGGACAGCCGGGGCGGGCGGGCACCCACCTCATCACAGCCGATGTGGAGCCACCGGGCGCCCGGGTGCAGCCCCAGGACCTGGTCCAGCATGGCGCCCACCAGGGCCAGGGACCCCGCCTCGTGGGGGTTCAGCGTGTTGGGGAACGGCGCCACTTCTCGGAGGTGCGCCAGGGCCGGGTGCTTCAGCGCGAACTGCGGGAGAGGAAGAGCAGGCGGCGGGTCGGGGTCCGCACCGCGGGAGGGCGGCCAGTCCCTCCGCCGACCAGCACCGCCTTGCCCGGGGCTCTGGGAGGTGACCGAGGGCGCGGGGCCAAGCGGGGCCACTGTCCTCCCAGGGACCGGAGATCCGCCACTCGAATTCAGCCTGGACGGCAGGAGGAGCCGAGACTGACAGCGCCGCGGGGGGCGGGGGGGGGAGCACGATGCGGGCGGAGACCAGCCCGCCCTCAGGCTCGAGGCGCCGGAGCTCCAGGTCGGCAGCGTCCAGCCCCACTGCACGACCAGACGCCGCGGCCAGAGGCGGGAGACCACCCGGGCGACAGGCGGACACCCGTTTGCAGATTAGGAACTCAATGGGAGAGGCGTGATTTGCCCCAAAGCGACCCACAGAGCGCACAACTAACTCCAAAGCCCCCCGCGCACGCGGATGGAGACGCGGGCAGGCGCGGCCAGGCCTGAGGTCAGCCGAACGCGGCCCCGCCCCGCCGGCCCCGCCCCGCTGGAGCGCGGAGGCCCCAGGCCCGGAGACGGTCCTTCCGCGCACGGCCGTCCCCACTGGTTCCAGACCGTTCGCGAAGCAGAAAGCGTCAGCCCCAAATGCACACAAAAGTCAAAGCACACGGTCCCGGCGCGAGCGGACGGGTGGGGAGCGGACGTCTGCCCCGGGGCGGCAGAGCCTCGGAAGTCACACCGAGGCGTTTCCAGCAAAGAAAAACACGGCAAATTGAGTTTCGTCAAAACTGAAGATTTTTGGTCTTTGAGAGGATCACGAGGATGAAGCAAGCAGACGGAGGGCGCGGAGGGGGGGCGAGAGGGAGAAGCGCCCGCGCCACACACAGTGCACAGCCTGGAACCCCAGGCTGGGCGCACGAGCCGGCCCTCCGGCTCCTGGACAGCGGCGGCCCCAGCCCTGCCGCCTGCGGGCGCGAGCACGAGGGGTCCCCCACCCGGCCCTACCTCCATGTGGCCGAAGGTCTGCACCAGCGGCACCACCTCCAGCCCGTGCTGCGCGGCCAGCTGCCGGATGTGTCCGATCTCGGAGGGGCTGCGGGGCGGACAGGAGAGGTCACCCCGGCCCTGGGGGCTCAGGGACCCCAAGACCCTGCAGGCGCTGGGGGGGGAAGGCCCCAGGGTGCTCGGAAGGTTTCAGAGGTGCCCCCGTGCCCCGGCTGCACCGCGTCAGCTGCCAAGGGAGGCCCCTCCCCGCTGTGCAGGCACCGCCCAGGCCCCAGGGTCCCCCGCAGGAGGGTGGTCCTGGGGGCCGAGTGCCCGTCTCACTGGCCAGCGGCTTGGCTGGGCACTGACGGCCGCACTGACCGCCTGGTCCTGGGAGGCAGCGGCCCCTCCCAGGGCGAGCGGCAGGCTGGCCGGGGCTCCTAGGTGCAGCCCCTCGGCAGGGGAGCCACTGCTGGGCCGCAAGGGCTCGGGGCGTTCTCGGCCCCAGGCCCAGGGCGTCTCAGCCGGAGCCTGCCCGCGCCCGCCCTGTCCCCGTCCTGGGCCCCGCAGCCTCTTTACTGAAACCCCCGAATGTGTTCATGAGGGAGGAACAGGTGCGTCCAGCCCGCCGGGCGGGCGCTGACCCCTGGTGCCTGCCCTCCTCCTGGCAGGGGACAGGGCTCAGGCCCCGGAGCGGCTGCGACCCCCAAGCCAGAGCGCCCAGTCCCTCCTGGGCACGGGGGGCACTGATTCCCCGAGAGCCCCGCCGGCATGGCGGCCAGCAGTGCGGCCAGCGGCCCCTCTGGTCGCTGCCCGACAGTCCGGTTACCGTTCCCAGCTCCTTCGGGGGCCGCTCCCTGTTTACACGGACGCCCGCCTAGGAGCTCTGCGGGCACCGTGACGCCCCGCCCAGCCTGCCCCGGGCCTCCCCACCCCCAGGCGCCCCCCACGATGCCCCGCGTCCCCGGATCAGACGCTCCGGTTTCTCCCCTGCGGACGTGCGCTGCTCCAGCCTGCTCTCCTTCGGCTGGGAGAGGGCCGGCGCAGAGAGGAGGACGGGGCCGCCCCCGGGGGCCGCCGTACCTGTAGGCGTGCTGGGCGCGCAGCAGCTGCAGGCGGCCCTCGTAGGGAAACATGTCTTCGTACTCGATGAGGACGCCGTTGGCGCCCAGCGCGTGGAACAGAGGAAAGACCTGGGGGAGACGGGGCGTCGCGAGGGGCCTGCACGCCGGGGCTGACCAACGTCTGCGCCGCCCGCCGGGAGGCCCAGGCCCCGTCCTGGGCGCTGGAGCCGGGCTGGCCAGGCTGACCGTCACAGCGGCGCCGACAGCATGGTCCGGCCGTCCCCTGGACTCTGTCTAGGGCTGGCCGCTGGTCAACCTGGGTTCCGTCGGCTGCGAGGAGGGCGTCCCTGCCCACGGATCCTCCTGGGCCTGGCAGCGGGACCTTCCTCGGGGAGACCCCTGCCGGCGGCCACTCCTGTCCGAGCCGGGGGTCACCGTGGGAGCCCCAGGCCCCCGTGGGCGCCCTGCGCAGACGCCCGACGCCCCATCCGCCCGTCAGGCCCGCGCAGAGCCAGTGCCGCCGCCGCCGTCCCCAGCACCCGCTTCCCGGGGACCCGCCGCGCTTGCTCCCGCCCCTCTCGGCCGCGTCCCTCCCCTGCGGCCGCCCCTGGCTCTGGTCGTCCCCTCACACCCCACTCTCGGCTCCCCTCACTGGGCCCTGGCTCGGGGCGTCGGGAGCCGGCCCGCCCACGGCTGCCCCCTTCCCGCACCGCCCCACCTCACGGTCCGGCTGCCCTGGGGACAGCCGGGGCGAGTGGGAAGTGGCCCCCCAGCCGGCGCAGCCCGAGTGCCCGGCTCCCGTCTGACCCTCTCGCCGGCCCGGCCTTCCCGCCCAGCGCAACCTTGCCCTTTCTTCCCCAAGTGTCCTTCTGGGATGAGGTTTCCGGAAGGTACTTCTGGGAGCCTGGAGGCCCAGGAGCTCCCCAGCACCCTCTGAGTCCCAGCTCTCCTGCCCCCGGGCCCCTGGTCTGGGCCCCACCCCCTCCGCCTGGGGGTCACACCTGCACCCCAAGGGTGTATTGCTTTCCTGGAACCACAACTGGGGTGGCTAAAGCCAAAGTTCATCCTCTCAGCCGGGGTGAGAAGCCCCAAACCCAGGGCTGGCGGGGCCAAGTGCTGCCCAGGCTGGGGGCCGCAGGCCCTTCCGCACCGCCCCCGGCAGCACCCCGGCCCGGGTGCTCCACATCTGCCCTCGGCGCAGCTGTCGCGTTCCCTCTCCCAACTGGGATTCCTCGCCCCGCTAAGCCTGCTCCACGGCCCCCTCGGCCACCTCTACCCGCAAAGACCCCACTTCCCGACTGGCTCTCGGGGTTCCGACACGTCCTCTGGAGGGACGGTGGGGGGCAGTGTCTCTGTCCCGTCTCCCCTCTGCCATCCAGCCACGCTGCGCTCCTGAGGGCCCCGCGACCTCCAGCGCCAAGCTGCCCCCCCGTGGAGCCCGGGGCTCTCCACAGACACCCGCGCGGGGGCCGGCTCAGGGCTGGGCTCTCAGGCCCAGGCGCTCACCTCCGAGAGGTACGAGGCCCTCGGCGGCGCCCCTTTGAGGTCCAGGTGAACCAGGCGCATCTTGAAGGGCGAGGGTCCCGCCATCTCGGCGTGGGGGGTCCTGTCACAGAGATCCGTCCCGGTGCTTCTGCCTGGGGGCAGACGGGGTCACACCCAGGGCCCCTGCCCTTCGGCCCGACTCAGCTTGGAGGACGCACACGGGCGGCGTGGCGGGTGGGGGCAGCACACCCCCGCCCCACCACCCCGAGCCTGGCGGCCTCAGAACTAAACGGCGCCCCCCCAATGGCCACAGAGCACCCCTGATTCAAGGCCTCCTCGGCTGCAGCCCGGCCACCCACAGGCCTTGCGTCTGGTGCTGCAGAGGGACGTTCGTTCACGACTCTAAGTTTATCTTTGGGCAGCGCTAAGAACCCTTTACAGTTATCCCGGCCCTAGAACAAGAAAACCCACAAAAACTCACCCAGGTCAGAAGAGACTGCCTTGGACGTGAAACAGACCGACAGCTGGAAAACAAAGGAGCCACAGGTGTGTGGGAGCTGGCCCGTCCACGGCACTCGGGGGACAGTCCAGGCCGGAGAGGCTGGGACGTGGCCAAGTCCGCTTTGTTTTAGTCTCTAGCAGAAGCACGGGCGTCGGACGGGCACTGAGAGCCTGTGGGGGCCAGGGGTCCCACACAGGACAGCGGGCGGCCAGGCGCCCCAGAAGCTGCAGGGAAGCTCAGGCAGCGCCCGGGCCGCCAGCTGAGGGCAGACGAGCCCCGGGAAGGGGTGTCCCGAGAAGTCCAGCTGCTACTGGGGTCACATCTCACACGCCAAACCAGGGGTCCAGGGCGCAGGGAGAAAGACTTGAGAGCTGAGAACCCCGCCCTGACACCCCAACCTCTGCAAGCTCCTGACAGCGGGAAAGCGGGACCCAGGCCTTGGCCACAGGGGGGCACCAGCCTGTCCCCGCCAGCCTGGGGTCCACAGGATAACCCGCCCGAGTGGGCTGGCCAGGTCAGCGCTGTGGCCTCACTGACGCAGGGTGGGGCTGTTTCAGAGGCCGGCCCAGTGCCCACACTCCGGGAAGTGACCCAGGGCCAGAGGCCACCCGGTTCTGCTGGACACCGCCTTTCATCGGGGACTCCGGAGCGTCCCTGTTCACCCTGGTTACTCACGTCCTTCCTCTCGACCGCATGAGCGGCGTCCGCGGGCTCTGCGCTGCGGCTGGGCTCTGGATGGGGTGGGCGGGCGGCCTCAGGGCTGCAGAGAGGCCTGCACAGCAGGGAGCATCGCAGGGTTTCAAAGGTGCGGGGGCCTGAGCCACGCCCCCCAGCTGGGACCGACCGGACCCGGGAGAGGGGGCACGGAGCCCCGGGGAGGGGCACGGAGCCCCCAGGGGTGCGGACCGGGGGAGGGGCACGGAGCCCAGGTCAGGGGGACACAGAGACCCGAGGGGGGGCATGAAGACCCCAGAGGGGACAGACCGGGGGAGGGGCACGGAGCCCGGGTTGGGGGACACGGAGACCCCGGGGTGGGGGGCACGGAGACCCCAGGGGGGACAGACCGGGGGGAAGGGGCAGGGAGCCCGGGTTAGGGGGACACGGAGACCCCGGGGCGGGGCACGGAGCCGGGAAGGCCGGCGGGCGAGGACGCACAGGCCCGCTCGCACGGGGAGGGAGGGCGCAGCCGCCGCCGCCCGGGACCGAAGGTCCTCAGCACTCGGCCTCAGATTGCTCGGGCCTGGCCGCCGCCCGGGTCGAGCGCCGAGCGCGTCGCTCGCGGCCCCGCGTCGCGCCGGCCTCGCCCTTCCTCCCGCGGCCAGTCCCCGGGTTGGGGCGGCTCCCGTGTGCGACCCCGCTCCGCGGCGGCCCGGCCGATGGCGCCTCAGCGGAGGGGCGCGCCCAAGGCGCCCGAGGGCAGCGGGGCGGCCGACCGCCGGCGCCCGATCAGGTACCCGGCTGCGCGGAGAGGGGGGCCAGCGCGGGGCCGGCGGCCGGCGGGCGGGGCCTAGCCGGGCCCGGGGGCGGGGCCTAGCCGGGGGCGGGCCCGGGGGCGGGGCCCAGACCGCTGCTGCGCTGCGGGGCGGAGCCTGAAGACCCCAGCCTGCGTGGCCCGGCTCGCGGCCCAGAGCACAGCTGCCCAGGGGTGCGGGCCGGTCCCTGAGCCCCAGCCCCGCACTGGAGACACCGGAGACTGCCCCTCCCCGCCCTCGGGCTCCTCGCGGCGCAGCTTCAGCTTCTGGCTTTGGCGACAGGCCGCCCTGCTGCAGATTGGGGCAGGGGCAGGCCGGGCCTGGCCGAGACCCCGGTCCTAGCCCACCAGGGAAGTGGCTTTCTCCCGGCAGGAAACCAGGGTCCCCACGGGAGCAGAAGGCAGCCCCTCTCCCCTGCAGCCCCTCCACACCCACAGCCCCCGCGAGCTTGGCCTGTGTCCAGCAGCCCCCTCCCCCGTCTCGCTGCAGGGCACCGGACCTGGGCTGCCGGGCCTTGCCGGGATGGCCAGCCCACCCGTCACTCCTGTAGGCTACTGCCTGGCCGCCACTGCCCAGGACCCCATTACACTGTCCAACGTCCCCCAAGCCCCCCCCCCACATAGTTGCTGCACCCTCTTGGTGGCAAGTGACACCCCCACCCTCCACGCTGGTTTGGTTCTGCCCTCCTGCTCTGCTGGCCCCTGCCGGCGCTCCCCCTGCCCTCCCAGGGCCGCGCCTCAGCCCCCCACGATGCCGCAACTGGTGCCGCCGGGGATCCCTGGGGCCGGGGCCGGGGAGGCAAAGCCGGGCTGGGGCGGTGAATGAGAGCCGGCTCCCCTCTGCCCGGGGCAGGTTGTGTCCAGGGAGACGCAGACCAAAGCCTGCGACCATGACGGCAGGCAGCTCTGCGGGGCAGCCACGGCCTCCCTGAGGCGGCAGCGCCTGCGCGGCCAGCTCGCCAGGCTGCGGGGCAGACGGCGCTGAGGCCTCCTCCAGGCGCTAAGCAGTGGACTGCGAGTGCGAGAGGAAGGGCCTCGGCGTGCTGGTCCCTGCCCGGCCCCCGGGGCGCGGCGGGGCCGGGCCCCTCCGCAGCATTGGCCGTTTTCCTCCTCAGCGGGAAGAGCGGCCGCGCGCCGAGGGAGGCTCGGAGGAGGTGGCTGAGGGCCGGCGTCCTGGGGGCCTGCGCCGCGCTGGCCGGGCTCCTGCTCTGGGGTGGCCGGGGGGCCGAGGACGGCGTCACGGAGGTCCTGGCTGGCCGCGGCGAGGTCCTGCCTGGCAGGTTCATCGAGGTGCCCTGCTCGGACGACTACGACGGTCACCGGCGGTTTGAAGGTGCGGGGCCCCCGGGCGGGGAAGGGGCGCCGAAGCGGGGGCCATCGGGACCCCGGGCTGTGCCGGGCCCATCCCAGCTTGTCCGTGCCCTTCCAGGCTGCTCCCCACGGCGGTGCGGGCGGGGCGTCACTGACGCAGTCGTCACCAGGGAGGAAGCCCAGCGCATGCGCAGGTACCTCGGGCTCCGAGCGCTCCCCAGCGCCCCGGGTCAGGGTCCACCGAGCAGGCGAGAAAGCGGGGCGCCGCGGGGGTGGGGAGCTGGCTCTTGGGGTTTTCCCGTGTGCTTCCACGGGCCAGGCCAGAGGAAGGAGGGGCAGGCGCGGGAGGGGCTGGAGGCCCAGCCTTCTCGGGGAGCCACCACCCCTTTCTGCAGGTCACCCCATGGCGGTGCGGAGGCTGCTCCGGAAGGCAGGGCTGGCCGGTGGCGGGACTCGCGGCCTGCCCGGGGCTCTCCTTGCCCGGGAGCCAAGAGCAAAGCTGAGCGCTTGGTCTCCCCGCGCGGGGCGGCTGCGCGGGCTCGCTCCAGCAGCCCCCAGGTTCCCGCAGCCGCCCCTCCTCCTGGCCGCTCCAGGCCCAGAGGCCCGCTGGGCAGCGCCGACCTCTGCCTCCTGAGCACGGTCAGCAGGCCGGGCTGGATGATGGGGGGGGGGCTACAAGCACCAGGAGCCCTCGATGTGGACACGAGGCCGGGAGGCAAGTGTCCGTCACAAGGCGGCGGGCCCGGTTTGCCCGTTGGCTCTGGGAGGCAGCCCCGTGCTGTGTGTTAAGCGAGAAGCGGCCTGTGGCCTGGGCTAGCGCTGCTGACCGACACCTGCCAGTGCGTGCCTGAAGGTTCTGACCACGTCCTCTCCCCACAGCATAGCAGAGAAGGGGCTGGCCCTGGGCGGCTCTGATGGAGGGGTGAGTCGGCGGCCCTGGCGACCCGCTTTCTTTGTGCCCCAGCCTGAGGGCGGCGGGTGGGCAGCCCCTCGGGGTGCCGCACCGCGGACTCCACCGCCCGTCCAGCGGGCTGGCCAGGCTGTCCCGGCTGCACTCCTGGCCCTGACAGGCTGACGGGGCAGTGAGGGGGAGCAGGGGCGCCCGGGCGGGACAGGGAGCAGGGCCGGCCCTCTGACCCGCACTCTCACCCCGCGCTCTGCCAACGTCTGCCCCAGGCGTCCATCCTGGACCTGCACTCGGGGGCCCTGTCCGTGGGGACGCACTTTGTGAACCTGCACAGGTGAGAGCCGGGCCTGCCCTGGCCCAGGGCCCCGGGTGGGCCTCTTCAGGGGCTTCCGGCAGGAGGGGCGGGGGAGGCAGTCCCAGCAGGAGGCTGCCCCCTTGGGAGACCCGGGGCCCCGGGGGGTGGGCACACAGGTGGCTGGAGGGGAGGCCGGGGTCTCGGGAGGGCGGCCGAGGAAGCGTCGCGCCGACACGCCGGTGTTTCCAGGTACTTCGGGGAGAAAGTGCAGAACGTCTTTTCAGAAGAGGATTTCCAGCTGTACCGGTGAGGGTGCCCGCTGCGGGCAGGGCGGGGTTGCTTCCTGGCGAGGGGGGCCGAGCTGCCGGGGGGAGACCTCCCGGTCCACCCTCGCCCGTGCACACGCGCTGCCTGCCCGCCCGACCCTCCACCCACCCTTCCACCCACCCTATCCACCGAGGCCCGTCCACCCTGGCCCCTGCACTCTTGCCAGGGCGCCCTCCCGTCCACCCCCGCCCAGATGCGCGCGTGTCCGCACCTGCACTCCGCAGCCAGCGGGACTTTCGGCCGCGCAGCAGGTGCCACGCTGGAGCCTTGGTGTGGCCAGGGGGTGGTGCATAGGGCAGTCCCCGTGGCCATGGGTCTGGCTGGACGATGGTGCTCACGAGACACGGGAAGGGAGCAGGCCACGCAGGCCAGGCCCCGCCCCCCGGCCCAGGGAGCCCCCAAGGCCGTCGGTGGCCCCGCCCCCCACGGCCCCGCCCGCCCGGAGCAGCCCCGGGAGTTGTTTCCCAGGCGACTTTGTCCACCCAGGCTGGGGGCTCGCCGGCCGCACCCAAGCACCCTCCTGGCCGGGCGCCCGGCTGCTCAGCCCCGTCGCTTGCTCCCCGGGCGCGGTGGGTGCCGCGGTGAGTGAGGACGGGCCACTTCAGCCCTCGCGGGCCCGCCTGGCCCTGACCACGGGGGAGGGCCACCGCCCGGGCACGAGAAGTGTGGCCCTCAGGCTGACCCCTGCTAACGCGGAACTGGCTGCGGCCCACGGTGCACACTGTGGGTCCACGGCTGTGGGGCCCTACAATGCCAGGGGGACCCCTGCCCCCATGTGTGGGGCTGTCCAGCTGTGCCCAGAGCACCTCGCTGCCCCTGCAGAACTTGGAGCCCGGGCACCCGGCCCGGGGGCATCCGCTGCGAGTCAGCGTGTCCACACGGTGCCCTCAGTGCAGGCCAGGCCAGCCGTCTCTCTGTGCCTAGGGGGACATGTGGGCCGTGACACGCCGGCCACCTCCCCATCTGCTCTATGTCCGTCCCGTGGACACCGCCCCGGGGTCCTGGCGCCGAGTCCATCCCCGCCAAGAGCTGCCGCGGGGCCGTCCCCTGCCGGCCTGACCAGCCGCGTGTCTCCCTCTGGCCTGGGCGGCCCCTCTCCCCACGGGTCCCTCCCCCGCCCGCTGACCCCGGCCCTCTCCAGGGACGTGCGGCGGAAGGTCCAGCGCGCCGTCGCCCAGGCCTTCGGCATCAGCGCGTCCGCGCTGCACCTGACCAAGCCCACCTTCTTCTCCCGCATCAACAGCACGGCCGCGCGCACGGCCCACGACGAGTACTGGCACGCGCACGTGGACAAGGTGGGCGGGGGGCGTGGCCACGCTGCGTGCTCCCCGGCCCCGCCCCGCTGCCCTCCAGGCCACGCCCACGCCTGCTGGGTGGCCCCATCGGGCTCCGCTAAGCCGCTTCCTGGCCCGGACCTGGGGCCCGCGGTGAGGGCGGGAGGGGCTGGCTGCGGGCGGCCGCGGGGAGCCCAGGAGGGGACGCGGGGTGCAGGCGCCTCCAGGGGAACCGGCCGCCCCAGGGCCTGCCCGATCCATGGAGGCACCGGTGGCCGCCCTGGGCCTGGGGGGGAGGCCGGCGGGTGTGGAGGGGGCGCGTGGCGGGGCCTGGGGGCAGGAGTTCTGGACACAGTGGGTCCCCGGCTGCCCTCCCTGACCCGGTTCCCGCCGCGCCCGCCCTGCCCGCCGCCCGCAGGTGACCTACGGCTCCTTCGACTACACCTCGCTGCTGTACCTCTCCGACTACCTGCACGACTTCGGCGGGGGCCGCTTCGTGTTCGTGGAGGACGGAGCCAACAGGACGGTGGAGCCCAGAGCCGGTGGGCGGGGCGCAGGGGTCGGGGTACGGTGCGGTGGGGCGTGCGGGAGCGGGAGCGGGGCGCGGGGGGCGGCGGCGGGGCGTGGGGGAGCGGGGTCCGGGGCGGGGCTGCCGCGTCACCAGGCTCCCCTCCCAGGTCGAGTCTCCTTCTTCACCTCCGGCTCCGAGAACCTGCACCGGGTGGAGAAGGTGCGCTGGGGCACCCGCTACGCCATCACCATCGCCTTCACCTGCAACCCCGACCACAGCATCGCCGACCCCGCGTTCACGTAGCGGCCAGGCCCTGGGGAGGGACGCCCCACGGGACGGGTGCCTGCCGACCGGCTAGCGTCTCGGGTGGCTTGTCCCGGAGTAAACGGCGGGCACCGCCCTCGCACCAACGCGTGGTCTGGGTGGCTTCCTGGGGCCGTGGGGCCGGGGCTCTGCCGCTGCAGAGGGCCCTGTCCCGGGCACCGTCCTTCGCGGCCCCCTTGGCCGTCCAGGCCTGGCTCTCGGCCGTGGACGGGGCAGGTGGTGCCCCGGGAAGTGGGTGGCGTTTGCGGCAGGGGCCGGTGCCAGGGCCTCGGACGTCACACTGGAGGCCGGGAGGGCCCCAGGGCAGAGTCCCGCCAGGTGTGAGAAAACAGCAGGTGACAAGCCGAAGGCAGCCAAGGGGCGGGCCAGCCGGCAGAAGCCCCCATCTTGGGGTAGCGGCCTCCCTCGGGGGTGGGCCTGGACCCAGGCCCCCAGGCAGGTCTCCTTCCCTGTTGCTGTTGAACAGGGAGCAGGTGCGGCCCCGATGGGGCATCTGCTGTACCCTCACCCTCCCAGCGGGCCAGGACCCGCCTGCACGGCCTCCTGCAGGTCAGGGCCACCCGCTGGCACCCAAGGCCCTGCCCCTGCCCCTGCCGTGGTGGTGGCGCCTCCACACCTCCCCCCACTCCTGAAGTCTGGCCCAGCACCCCACACGTGGCAGGGCCAGCCCTGGCTCTGCTGACCTCCGTGGTGGGGGCAGGGAGGCTGCGGCCCAGCGAGCTTGGCCGGGAGGCGTCCTGGGCGGGCCCGGCCAGCTCAGCGGGTGCCCTGGCAGGCCGAACTCCACGCTGACCCACAGTTCGGGGGTGAGACAGAGTCTGGGCTTCCAATCACACACGAGGTGCCAGAGGTCAGGGGCCAAGGCCACCGTGAGGGCCTCGGCAGGGGCAGGCAGAAGCCCTGGTCACAGACCCCCTGGCCAGGCCCTCAGGGCCAACACCTTCCTGCTGTGCACCGGGTCCAGCAGCGTGGGGTGGACAGAGGTGGCAGGAGGGCGCCATCAAGCCAGTGGGCACTGGCGGCAGCCCGCACACTGGCGCCCGGCCAGGAAAGGGAGCCGAGCGGCCCCAGGCCCACATCTACCGCACCCCACCCTGCACAGCCAGGGGCCGGCCCGCGGACTCCCGTGCTGCCCAAGTGCTCGGACCTGGAGTCCAGCAGGGGCTGGTGGCGCGACCTGCCCGAGAGTCAGGCGCATCAGCTGCGTCTGGCCGGGACACGGGGCAGGTGGCGAGCCCAGGAGCTCAGTCCCCCCCTTGGCCACGCGCCGGCGCCCATGCAGCCGAGAGCAGACCCCAGGGCCACCCGAGGGGTCCGCGGCCACGGCCCCAGCCGCCCTTTGTCACGGAGGCCGAGTTGGGGGGTCGCACTCGGCCAAGGTCGCGCGGCCAAGGTGCCGTCCCACTCCTGGGAGCGGCCGGCGCGGCCGGGCACCCACGGAGGAGCGAGCGCCCCCAGCCGAGGGCCCCGCCTCGCCTGCGTCAGCTCCCGGACCTGCCGGCGCGCGCCGGACGGCGGCTGTGGGCACCCGCAGTTGTGGGCGCTGGAGCGTGGACATCGGACGGGCAGAGGCCCGGGGAAGGGAGGCGGTGGGGCCGCGCCGCTTGCAGAGGGGGCGTCCGGGCAGTTCTGTCTGGGGCCTGCGGGGCTAACGCAGTGGCTGCTCCGGGACTCCAGGCCCACAGCTGTGCCGCGTCTGCGCATGCGCGGTGTGCCCGCCTGCACACGCGCAGCGAGCCCGTGTGTCTGCGCATGCGCGGTGTGCCCGTGTGCCCGTGTGTGTGGTGTGTGTGTGTGTGTGTGTGTGTGTGTGTGTGTGTGTGTGTGTGTGTGTGTACGTGTACGCGGGTCTGCAGCAGTGCGCGTGGGGCGGGAGGACACACACGCCTCGGGCCTCAGCTCTGTCGGAGCACCCGGGGGGCTCCTCTGAGCGCCACACCTGCCGCTTGGGCCCCCGCCCTCCCTCCCAGCGCCCGTTCCCCCAGGTCAGCATGTCCTGGCGCTCCCCTGGGCCGTGGGCCCTGCCCGCTCCGTGGGTGCCCCCACTGCAGCCCTGGCGCCCGCCACTGCCTCCTGCTCCTGGGGACCCTCGGCAGGCCCAGAGTTCAGGTGCTGGGTAGCCCCAGGGGTGCGGGAGGGGTCTGGGCCCGGCCTCGGGTGGGCTGGGGAGCCTGGAGGGGCCAGAACCCTCCCAGGTGGGACTCACTGGCCGGTCCCTGGTGTCCCCGTGGGTGCTGCACTCGGGGTGAGGGCAAATGACGCCCCCAGATGTCCCCCACACTTGGGGAAGCTGGGGACAAAAACTGCCCGTGGGTGGGGCCGCGGCGGGCGGCAGAAACGCCCCTCCCTGCTCAGTCACAGGGGCTGAGGGCCCCTGCCCACTCTGGGCTGCCCGCCCCTCCCGAGAGCCCCCAGCCCCGAGTCCGGGGGTGCGCAGAGACAGGGCCCGGGCACTTCTCCCGCTGGGGCGGGCAGGGCCCGGAGCTCAGCCTCGGTTCCCAGCTGTCTTCTCCACCGAGGCAGAAAGTGCAGACAGTGGTGGGCCTGGGTCTCCCTGCGGCACTTGCCCGTCACCCCACCAGGCGCGACTTAGTCGGCCCGGACCAGGAGGGGCGCTCTGCCCGTGTGTGTCTCCCAGCCCGGGGGCAGGCAGTGGAAACCCCAGGACCCCCAGAAACAAAGGTTCCTCCAACACGAAGGGCTCAATGCCCAGACAGGGCCGCCCCTGCAGGACAGCCCGGCCGGCCTCCCGGGAGCAGGGGGTGGGGGGTGCGAGCCGGCGGCGGCGGCGGCAGCCAGCACCTCCCACTGGGGCCGCGGGCTGCGGGCCAGGCCAGCCGACCTCGTGCTCGCTCGGGAGCCCCGTGCTCTGCGGAGGACCCCCCGCCCGGCGATGGGTGGCCCTCGGGTTGGGAAGGCCGGCCGGTGCGGCAGAACCCCGCGCGGACTCGCCCCTGCCAGGCCCTGCCCGGCCGATTCCGCGAGCCCGGCGTCCGCCGACTGGGGAGCTTCTCGGCGTGTCAGGGCCCTCGCCGGGCCTCTGCCGGGGGTGTAGCCCGCCCGCCACAAGGCGGGCCGAGTCCTGCCGGGAGGGCTGAGGGCTGCAGCTGCTGAAAGTGCAGGGGACCGTTCGCTCTGGGGGTGTGGGGGGTTCTTCTCGCTCCCCTGGGGAGAGGGGCCGGGGGCTGCGTCATGAAATTCGCGCAAGTGAACGGAGACGGATCCGGAGCCCCTCTTTGTGGCCTCAGGCTGCTGCGACCGTCACCCCCACTGCTTTTCCCGACCCCGGAGGAGCCCCCAACCCGCTAAGCGGCGCCGCCCATTCCAGTGGCTGCTCCACGGCCCCGCCCCGCCTGTGCCTCGCGGCTCACGGGCACCTGCTGGCTCGCGCGCCGCTGCCCTGGGCACGGGCCGTCTCCGTCTCCGCGATGACCGTGGGCGCCCACGTTTCTGCCATTGTCAGAAGAGCCCGAGGAAACGCTGCACTCGGGGTCCAGGCCTCCGCGTCCGCGGTGTTGCCAGGAGCGGCCGCGGGAACGCGCCCAACAGCCCCGTGGACGCGGCCTGCAGAGAAGGCGCCATCGCCCGACTGAGCAGGCGCACGCGGCCAGGGCGGGCCCACGGCTGCCCGCGATCGGTGGGCCGCCCGCGGGGTCGAGCGCCCCTCCCCCACGCTGCCCAGCGCGCGCCGCCGCCTGCAGACCTGTGCGGTGCCGGTGCCAACCGCTGTCCCGGAGCTGGCCACCCCGACGGGGGCTCCGCTGCTGGGCTCGGTATCAGGCACAGACTGAAATTAAAGGACTCGATGACACGAGTGTCCAAAAACGCGTCCCTTTATTTAACCAGCGCGACACACTGAGCGGACCCGGCCTCCCCCGCCTCCCACCGACGGACAGTGGCATAAAGACTGCTGGCAAGTGACATCAATGCAAACAGAAAGTGGGAATAAAACTATCAAACTGCATAAATCGGCCAATATTTGGCCGCGTTCCATAACAGACCAAACTATGGTGCTGAGGGGAGCTGTGGGCCAGGACCGGGTAGGGGGAGGCACACCCCTACCGACCCGCGCGGCTCCTGGGTGTCCACGTCTCGGAGGTGCACGCTGACCCACGGCTGAGCCGCTGCGCTGGGCCCGGGCCACCCAGCGAGACGACCTGGTGACCTCGCGGCTGACCCCCGCAACGGCGACGCCCCACAGGCTCACTGCCGTGGGGGCAGCTGCTGAGGCTGTGCGGCGCCCCCCCCAGCCCGAGGGCCTCCCCGCTCCCCCCACGCCTCGAGCCCGCCTGCCCACCGCTACCCGCTGCCGCACACAGGCCCAGGGGCGGGGCCCAGGCGCCTACGCAGGGCCCGCGCTCGCCCCGGCCCCGGCCCCGGCCCCGGCCCCGGCCCCGGCCCCGGCACCAGCGCCCCAGCCCGGGGGCGAGGGCCCGGGGCAGCCGCCGCCCTCCCCGGCCTCCCGCGGGGCCAGGGGCCCGAACGACAGCACCGTGAAGCCCCGCCTGAGCAGCGCGGCGTCCGCGGGCACCAGCTCCTCGTTCTGCCCCGGCGGGGCCGGCTCCAGGATGC
>PVIJ01010745.1:0-58507 GCA_004024925.1 Scalopus aquaticus | reverse complement strand
GGGGAAGGGGGGAAGGGGGGAAGGGGAAGCTCCTTGGCCGGGCTCGCGTCACCGATGCCGACAGCCACCAGGGAGACCCACACACCCACATTTTCTAAGGAAACATCTATAAAACACCCTGTTTTGAGAAAGACATTCGCTGTCTCTGCTGGAGTGCCAGCAGCCTGTGGCACGTGGCCTGGCCGGGGCAGGAGCCAGAAGGCAAACATGAGGCCCAGAGTGCAGGCTTGTTAGCCCAGTTGTCTTGTTGGGAAGCTTACTGACAATTTTTTTTCAAAGATTTATTTATGCACACAAACTGGGGTGCAGGCCAGAGGTGTGGGGGTGAGAGGATTCACCAGAGACAGAGCAGGGAGCAGAACAGGCAGATCCACTGAAACATACTGCTGAGGGGAGCAGCGGGAGACAGGAGAGGTCTGCTGCGCCCTGTGGGAAGCTCCCTGGCCGGGGATCGAACTCGTGCTGCAGTGGCTGCCGATAGCTCCATAGTGCTGAGACTTAACCCCTGAGCCACGAGGGAGGCACCCCTGGACTCTATTTTTGCCCCCCCCCTTGCTCTCTGTATATGATCATATTGTATTTTTGCAGATGATAACTTCAATCTTGATAGACTTCCAAATTTAAAGAGAACCCTGATGTGTTTTGACAGTGCTGCCTGTCACCTGGGAGATCGCACCAGCCGTCCCGGACACGAGAACGCCAGCACACGCGGGGGCACTGCGAGCGGAGCCAGAGGCCCCCCGTCTGCAGACTTCTGGCTTGTGCTCCCCATTTTTTTCACCCCACTTATTGGGGTAAAGGCTTACATCATCGTGCCTGCTCTGGGGCTTATTGGCCCAAACCTCTACGAATGTGTATTTTCGCCCTGCCCCTGCCAGCCGGCGGCAGTCGTCCACATAAATGGGACTGTAATTACTGGGAGAGACTGTTCTATAGCGATGTTTTAGGGGCTGCTGCTAAGGACAGGCCCTCGGTGCAGGGACCGCCCAGGCTCCCCGGGACGCCCCAGCTTTGTTCACGCCCCTCCTTAACTTGGCTTGTCTGTCTGTGACCCCACACGCCCTCCCACGTGCCCTAAATCACCCCGTTCCTGCCCCACCCGCAGCGGCACTGCTGGGTAAGAGGCCGCAGGACCGCGTTGCGGGGGGACAGCGACGAGGAGAAACACCCCAGAGGGGGCAGACGCCTGCAGCGGGCGCCGGGGCCACGGCTGGAGCCCGAGGACGCCGAGGCTGACCTGGCTAAGACATAAAAGGTAAACGCAGCTCAAGCGTTATCTTAATTGCGTGTTTGTAAATCACCGCAAGCACACGGAGCAAGGACGAGGGCCAGGACAGCAGCGTGCCAGCGGGGGCCTCGGGGGCCCAGAGCCGGGGCTCCCGCACCCCGCCGCGCCACCTGCTGCCCGCCGCCCCCTCCGCCTCGGGGCGCGCCCGCCATTGTCTGTGGGTCCAGCCGCCCTGTGTTCTCCGCAGTCTCCCCGAGGCCCCCGCTGCGCAGCTCCTTGGCCGGGGCCGCGAGGCCGCATGTGGGCGCCTGGGGGCCGCTCCGGGCGGTGCTTGTTGGAGGCAACGCTCCTTCGCGCCTTGGGGCGGCCTCGGAGAGGCCCCGCCGCCCCGCCGCCCCGCAGCCCGCGCCTGGGCGAGTCTGAGAGCCGTTTGCTCTGGTCCTCGTGGGCCGGAGCGTGTGCTCTCACGCCCCTTCCGTGCGTCCGCCCGGTGAACGTGGGCAGGCCCACCCGTTGGTCCCGGAGGACGTTAAAGGTCTGTCCTGGCGCTTCGTCTGCGCCGGCCGCGGCTGCGTCGTCCCCTAGTGCGGCTCTGCCCGCCTCACGGCCAGGGGAGCCCGGGGAGGCCCAGGCGCGGCCGCCAGCCCTTCACGGCCGACCGGGACAAGAGCCGCTCGTCTCCTCCCCTCTCGCGCGTGGACACCTCTTCTTCTCGCCTTTGCCCCTCGCCCGGGACTGGCCGCCTTCTCTGGGCCTTCCTCGCCGGCCCTGACCGCTGCGCTCCGGGCCGGCCTCGCCCCCGGCTGCATGCGCGCTCCGGTTCCGGGAGCCAAGCGGCGTGAACAGCCGGTGCTCAGGCTTTCCCGCCACGGACGCGCTGAGAAGTCCAGGAGGCTCCTGTCCAGGCGAGTCGGCTCTGGGGTCAGCTCTGTCCGCAAGCACAAGCCCTCCCCACCGGTAGCGACCTCGCCGGAGAGGAGGTTCTGGAAGGTCCGTGAGGACAGTGAGGGTGATCAGGGCGAGACGTCAGCCCCGCGAGGCAGGTGGCCGGTGGGGCAGCACTGGCCTGGGCTGTGGGCGCCACTGGGGGCGGTGTCCGGCCTCCCCCTTCCCGTGAGGGCGGGGTTCAGCCTCCCGACCCCCACTTGACAGGAAATCAGAGGCGAGGCCGAGGGCTGCCCCTGGCGCTGGCCAGCTCGAGGGCTTTCCTTCGCCAGAGCCACAGGCGCTGACTTAATGCCGTGCCCGAGCCGACCCGAGCGGACCCGAGCGGACCCCAGCGGACCCGAGCGGACCCCAGCGGACCCGAGCGGGCCCCAGCGGCTTCAGGTCGCCGTTTGGCTGCCCCGCCCCCGCTCCCTCCGCAGGACACCTGCTCTCCCAGGACGCCCGAGGCCGATGCGATAGGCCTGTTTGTGTCAGTGTCCATCTAATACCTTTTAAACTGTCATCTGACGCTTATCTTCTCCAAATACCTGGGCAAATGCAAAGAAAACATTCGGCCGAGTCAAAAGTGCAGAATTATTAATCAAACCTCGCAAACAAAGCAGCCCGGCCGGTGGGCCCAACCCTCAGCTCCCGGGAAGCCTCAAGATTCGGGGCATTTGATTCTTGTCTGGCCGAGTTTATCTCGCTTCGTGTTTACTCTTCGCCGCCTCTGAGCAAAGACGGAATCGCCTGGGGAGGGGACATTCCATCTTGCGGGCGCCTTAACTGCTCCCACCGTCCATTAACCAGGGCAGCGCTGGCCAGGGCTGGGCGCGCGGGGACCAGCCGGTTCGGCCACCCAGCTCAGACGTGGTGACGGCTGCTCGCTAGTCAACAGTGGCCCCCTAGTCCTCCCACGCCGCGGGGACAGTCAGCAGACGGCGCAGCCTGCTCAGAGGGGCTTGGACTTGGTCCAGGGCTGGCCGTGAGGCCCGTCCCCCACGGGTCCGCACCGGACACGCTGCCCGGCCCCCAGGCCATGGGGACTAGGACAGCCGTGGCCGCCCGCCGGGAGGCCACCTCCATCTTGAGGAAGGTCAGCGTCGAGTCACTGGCACCCCAACTGGCCCCGATGTCAGCCACGTCTTTAAAAATGAGTCTGCTCCAGGAGGGATTGCTAGGTGGGCCGCTGATCTGTTCCAGAATGTTCCCTGACACGACTGCCGCTGGACCTGCAGTGTCTGACTGGTGACGCCTCCCCGGGCACTGGCCCCTGCAGGGAGGCGGGGTGGAGCGGGGTGGAGCACGGCGGCCTGGGGGTCAGACCCGCACCCCGGGCTTGGGGCTTCGTTCCTCCAATGTTTCCCACACGCCACCGAGGAGGAAAATCGCCCCTCCCACCTGTTTAATGAACCCCAGCACATGATCATTTGGGGGGCTGGGGTTTGGGGGGCAGCCCCCTGGGTGTGCGTCCCGGCCACATGGCAGAGCCACGCGGCCATCAGCAGTGTGGACACTGGGGAGGCCTGCCGGAGGCCGTTTGTTTGTGTTGGGTGACCAGCAAGTCGGCTGTTAGCCTTTGAGTAATCGGCCCTGTCAGCTTGTTAAACACAAAAAACAAATGAGCCGGAGGGAAACCCCGCCTCTCGGGAGATGGCGGGGCGGGTGCGGCGGCAGGTGGGGCCTCTGCACCGCGGCGGGCGGGCGCGAAAGTCCGACCCCGAGCCCCCCAGCCCGGGCCCAAGTGCCGTATTTCTGCTTACTGATGCTACAGCCCAGAAAACGATTTTCTTCGTGTGGGCGGCGCTGACCGCTCTGCCCGTAAAGGCTCCAAGGGGAGTGGAAGGGACGGCCTGCATGACGGGGGTCAGTCAGGCGCCGGCTTCTGAGCTGGGGCGGGCGGCGGGAGCACGTCTGGTGGACACGCCTTCCTGCTTCGGTCTCCTCGGCTCCCGCCTGCCTCGCCCCACCTGGCCATCCTCTGCAAGCCTGGCCCTTGGGCGCCCCGCTCCTCCTCCATCCTCTGCAAGCCTCGCCCTTGGGCGCCCCGCTCCTCCTCCAACCTCTGCAAGCCTCGCCCGCAGGCGCCCCGCCCCCCCATCCTCTGCAAGCCTCGCCCGCAGGTGCCCCGCCCCTCCTCTCCCACCTCCACGCCGCAACCCGGGGTGGCCCGTGGACATCACACATGTTTTCTGTCTCGACACACGCGTTCCCCGTGTTGCACCGGCGACTCGGCCGGGCGCCCCATGCCGGGGGCTTCAGAAAACCACTGTCTGTTCTGACTCAGCCAACCTCATCACCGGGGAGCAGCTCCCGCGGTTCCGAAAACCAGGGCCTCCCGCTGACGCAGAACCCGGGTCCCCCGCGACCCGTCGAGTCTCCAGAGGCAACCCCGTTCTTCAGGCGTTTGTTCTGCAGGTGTCAGGTGAGAAGGGACCTGCTCCGTCATCCGGTTTCTGCTCAGGTGTATTGGGGTTCTGGCGGGAGTCACCTCTGTTTGTGGCCTGGGGGCTCCGTCAGGGGCACTCTCACCGCAGGGGTCACGGCGCCGTCCAGGCAGTGCCCCCTCATCCACGGAGAGGCTCGGCCAGCGGCTTGCGCCCACCCCCCTCGAGCAAGCTCTGCTGCTGCCAGGAGCCCCCCAGACCGCTGGGGGTTAAAATCCACAGCCCAAGCCGGCCCTTCTATTGAGTAGTTACTCTCTAAAAGTGCCTTCTCTTTGTTGAAATGCTTTTTAGCCAAAGTAACTTTTAAAAACCGATCCCAGCCATTGATTCAGCTCCAGGGCCAGGCGGACCCCCAGGGGAGGACGCCGGGGCTGGGGGCTGGGGCTGGGGGGTGGGGCAGCCCCCCGGCAGGCAGTGCTGACACCTCGAGGTCAGAGATGTGCCAGGAAAGGGTGAGTCGGCCAAAAACAACCTCAGGTGCCATGTGCTGGGCTGTTTGGGGATGTCAAATAAGCGGGAGGCAAAGGGCCAGGCCCAGAAGAGTCCTGGGCGGGGCGGGAGGCCGAGAGCAGCAGCTGCGGGGGCTTGACCGCAGCGCCCGGCTCCGAGAGGTCAGGAGGTGGCCGGTCAGCACCCTGGACGGGGTGGACAGGAGTCAACAAGGACAGGGGTCAGCACGGACAGGGTTGGGAGGCCAGACGGGCCAGTGAGCCGCTGAAAGCTCTTTGACACAATCCAAATAAAAAATAGGCCCTTTGGTTCCTTTTTAGAGCAAGTAATACACATGAAATTCCAGCCTCTGGAGATGAACTAACAAAAAATGGATATTTATGTTGAGAAATAGGGGATTTAAAAATAATCACAATAATAGAGAGGCAAGCATCTAGAGTTTGCAGACTCAATTTTGAATTATTTTTCTTTTTAAGATTTACTTATTTATGCACCCAAGAACTGGGGTGCAGGCCAGAGGTATGGGGGGATGAGAGGACTCCCCAGAGACAGAGTGGGGAGCAGAACAGGCGGATCCACTGAAACCCACTGCTGAGGGGAGCAGCGGGCGAGACAGGAGGGGTCTGCTGCGCCCTGTGGGAAGCTCCCTGGCCGGGGATCGAACTCATGCTGCAGCGGCTGCGGACAGCTTCATAGTGCTGTGCTCAACCCTTGCGCCCCCGGGGAGGCCCTCAGTTTTGAATCTTTTCATGACAGTTGTGACAGAAAGCAACTATTGCCCTGCTCTAACCACTTGCCAGCTTAGTGCACTATGCAGGAAACGGTGAAAGGCAAGAGAGCGGGGAATATCAGGGCTCCATGCTATCACCCCAACAGCTCCTGCCAAATAAATCTCCACACTATTTCCTCAGATAGAGTTTCCAAAATATGTTTCCTAGAGCCTATTCCCAGCAGGCATTTGGAGAAAAGAGGTTCCAGACGCTTTTTCTGTGGTTTCCAGCCGGCAACCTCTGACGCGGAGAGCTGAGTCGCTGCGGTGTCGGGCGCTGGGGGCTGCTCTGCGCGGAGGCTCCCAGGGCGGTGAAGCCCGTTTCTCTGCCCTGGGCCGTGGCGGGGGCACTGGCGCTGCGAACCTCCGTCTCCGCGTCGTCTCCGCGTTGTGGAGGTGCGGTGTCCCGGGGGCGGCAACCCCGAGGGAATCAGCCGCCTCCGCTTCCCACCTCGCGCTTTGGCTCGGGCCGCACGCGCTGCGGTCGGAGCGGGTGGGACGCGTCCCTTGGAGTGCGGGTGGAGCCAGGAGCTCAGGCGCCGGCAGGCAAGGCACGGGCGCGGGGTCCCGCGCCTTGGCTGGCTGGCGCTTTGCCTCCATGCGCGTTACCATCTTCCCCACCTTCCAGTCGTGGCTCCCCAGGGCACCGGGCACCCGGCACTCAGCCAGCAAGATCTGGGGGGCCTTAAGGCCAGATCAGGGTCCCAAAGCCGGATTGGCTCGCGAGGTGTGGGGGGGTGTGGGCGCCCCTGGGTGCTGATTCCTGACTTGCCCCCTGGCGGCTGGCGACAGCTCGGCGGGGGAGGCTCTGCTCGCAGCCCCCATCCCAGCCCCCTTCTGCGTTCTCCTCCAAATGCGCGCCAGGGCCAATCAATCTTTATTTCCTCACCATCATCGGTGCATCCATAAATCAGCCTCCCACTCGGTCCTCAGCGGCTCTGCCCCAAGTCCCCGCGCGACTTCCTTCTCGGGCTCGCATCGCTGCTGTTCCCGCCGGGGCCCTGCGTTTCCACGTCTCCTGTAAAATCATTTCTCTGCCCCCAGCCCTGTGCCCGCAGAGCTGCGCCCCAAGCTGAGCCCAGAGCCCCAGGCACATGTCCGGCCGCCCCTGGGGAATAGAAGCTGGCTCGGTCTAAGTCCCACCAGCGAGGACGTCGGCGGGCGCATGAACCCCGGAGCCAGGCAGAGCCGCAGCTCCTGCACCCCGCCGAGCCCTCCGGCGCCCCCTCCCGGCTGGGCGGCTGTCGGGGGCTGGGCCCCCTGCAGACCCGTGTTCTGGGGGAGCAGGGTCAGGGCGGCTGGTGAGCACAGCACGCAGCCCAGGGGCCGCTGGCCCGTCTCCGCCGTGTGACGGATTCGGTTTTCACAGCATTTCTGCAGGACCATTTGCCCAGAGGAGCTTCAGGGCTAATCCAGGGGTCCTTGAAGGCAAGTGCAGCCCCCGCAGACCGCGGAACACCCACCCCTGCCTCTCCCCCACCCCCTCTACTCTGCAGCCCTCGGGATTCCCGCCGGCCACAGCAGTTTGCAGCTGTAAGAGTCACTGGGAAGCTCTCTCAGCTGGGGAGCGTAGGGCCGGGAAGGCGGGGCAGGCCCTGTGACCCGCAGCGGGTAAAGGGGAGTCCTGGGGCCCTCGGCGGCTTTTTAGGCTTTTAGTGTTTTCTGCAGCATTTGGAGAGCGGCGGCCGGTGCAGGGCAGGTGGGGCTGGGGGGTTAGGGGGCAGGGGCGGGCAGGCCCCCAGCCCCCGCGAGTCTCCACGCTCCGGGGTTCACTGATGCTCCCTCCGGGGCTCTTTGCTGGTCTCCACTGCGTTCTGCCGTGGCTCAGAGGCCATGTCCCGGCCCAGGTGCCCCCGCTCACGACGCCCACGCCCTGCTCGCAGCGCCGAAGTCAGGCGCGTGCAGGCCCGCAGGGCCCATCATGGGTGCTGTGGTGGGAGGGAGGGGAAACCCGGTCACTCCATCGACCCCTCGGCGTCTTTTCCGCCCTCCTGCCTCTAGCGGGGCTGCCAGCCGGGGCGGAGAGGCGTGAGCGCGGGGCACGTGCCTTTGATGTGGGACCTGGGCCCAGAGAGCGCGGGCGCGGAGGGCGGGGCGCCGCTGCAGGGGGCAGGGCTGGGGGCGGCGTCACTCAGACGATTCCGGACTGTGGTCAGGAGGACAGCTGAGGTGAACCACAGGCCACAGGAGATGGGCAGCGCCGGAGAGAGGTGAGAAAGCGCACAGATCCGCGGGGGCAAAACCGGGGTCACACCCGCTCTGCTCCCGCACGTGTCTGCTCCCTGCCCGCTCACACGGTGCGTGTGAGCCCGGCCGATGGCAGCCGAGTGACACTTGGCAGAACTAAAGTTCTAAAATCGTCACTAGGTTTCCGCAGCAGTGCAGGCGCGGGGCACTGCAGCGGGCCTCCCGCTTAATGAAGCCAGCAGTCGCCATTGGGGAGAAAGGCCGCCGCTGTGACTCAGCGCTTGCTCGAGACCCTTGCAGGCTTATAGCGAATTTTAGCAAAATGATGGGGCAGGCGCTGGATGTGCTGACCGCAGAGAACACGGCTCCGGGGTGTCTGGTGGAGCCAGCTGCCAACGCTGCCCGCGACCGCGGAATCCCTTTGCCGGCGCACTCCTGAAGCTGCGCGGGGCAGAGGGTCCAGGGAAGTGGTTTGGTTTCTTCCAACCGGCAGAAAGCAATATAATGAATGGAGAGCACTTTCCTCGCGCCTCGATTTTCCCTCCATGATATATTTTTAATCAGGGCACCTGCTCCAGCTCTGCGCTGGCGGATGACAAATGAAGGGACAAGTTGCAAATGAATATTAATGAAAAACTATAAATAATGCATCATACTCAGACAGTTTTTCTTCTCATCATTGTTTTGTCTGGTGAGACCATGTGCTTGTCCCTTTTTTCATGCACGCTAGCAACGTCTCTGCGCGAGAGGGGAAACAAACATGATGTTAAGGTTTCGCAAGTCGCACCCAAGAGCCACGGAGGCGCGGGTGGGCGGCAACAGGGGCCCGGCTGAGCTGTGCTGCAGGGGCAGTGGGACGGGCTTCTGGCACTTTCCAGCCGCTCCGGCGCCGCCGCCGGCAGCTGTGCGCGCCCACGTGTCGGCAGCGCGCCCGTGGGCGTCTCGCGCAGTTTGTTTGATGTGAGAAAAGCGAGACTGAGCGATTGTGAGTCGCCCGAGGTCTTTGACGTGAGGCATCGGTTCAAAGTCAGGAGCTCTAGATCAAGGCGCCCCTGTTCGTCAAGCAAGATCAGCAGGCCGTTTGACTTTACACATAGAACATCGAGGCTATGTGTGTATCACGCGCGCACACACACACACACACTCTCTCACGGTGAACCCTGGGAAAACCTGGAGTTAGGGGAACCAACGAAAGTGGTCAGAAGCCAGCGCGTAGCTCAGAGCCAGCCCAGATGCACACAGTCCCTGACCCGGGATCCGCCCCGCCGACGCCTGACCTCGGGCTCCGCGAGGCGCGCGCTGGCGAGCGGGAACCCGCCCGTGACCGACGGCGCCGCCACTCCCGCCCGCAGCGCCGCGCACAGGCCTGGGAGCTGGTCCAGCATAATCGTGTCCGCACTCGGACAGCGAGGCCGGGAGGCGAACCGCGAGCACGCGGGTGTGGCCACGTCGGTGGCAGAGGCCCGGGGTGCGCGCTGCCGCCCTGCGGGGCTCTGGCTGCGTGTCCAAGGGCCGGCGCCTGGGGCCTCACCGCACCTCTCTCCGGAGACGCGACTGACCTGAGGCCTCCGGCGTGATCTCGCGCGCTCTCGTCAGCGACGCGCACTTGGAGCCAACGGGGCCACATCCGGCGCTGTCTCCGAGCCTCGGCACGCTGCGGGTAAACACAGGGTCTGCGTCGCGCCCCAGTCCCTGAGCATCGGCGCGGCCGCGTGGGCTCCCTCAGACGCAGAGAAACGGCTCTGTCACCGCGGAGTGTTTATTTGCTGATCGCTTGTTTCTTAGTGGTCTTGCTTCAGCTTTGTGAAAGGCTTGTGGTAAAAATCTGTGTCCAGGAAGAAGGGAGTGACATTCCTGCGGGACGCTGATGTTCCGACAAATGAGCGAGCATCTTTTGTGCTTGGACAGAGGCCAAATGGCTTAAAAAATAGAGCCCAGCAGGAGCGAGGATGGGATTTCTTGAAAGGTCTTTGTGGAAAAGTGACTGATGGTTTTAAAAACGTCTGCAGATCCTTTCGCATGCCTCTGCCAGCTGGGCGCTGGGCGCCCCTGCCCTGGAGCAGGGCCCTCCCAGATGGCCGCGCTTTCTGGCCAGCGCGAGAGGGAGGTAAGTGGCCAGCTGAGTCATCACGTCTGGGGGGGTTGTGACGAGACGACGGTGACTGCTGGCGCCTCGCCGCGACCTCACGAGCCTCAGTGTGAGCGTCCAGCCCCGCTGGCCACGGCTGCCTGAGCCCATGAAGGCGCTGCCAGACCAAAGCAGAATCGTCGCTGCCTCAGCGGCCGCTCATCTTCATCTGCCCTTTATTCCTCCGTTTTTCTTGGAAAGCTAATTCTTGAGTTTCTTTTCACACTATGTGTAGCCAGAATAAAGCCTCACTGAGAAGGGCAGCGGATGTCCCCCCTTAAATAGGAGCCCGCGGTCGGGGCGAGGGGCAGGGAGTATGTTTGGCTTTTTCCTGTCTCAGCCCAGGGGGGCCCAGCGAGACTCGTGGTGAGAAACAGTAAAGAAAGAGTAATAGGAAGGGTGAAGAACGTGAGGAACAGACGCCGGGCCGGGCGCCCGGAGGAGCACAGTGGCCCGCAAGCCCTGCAGCCCTCCTGCTCCTGTCTCGGGGGCTCGCTGCTGCGGGCCGGGCGGGGTCAGCAGACATTTATTTTCTCCTGGTGCTGGGGTCTGAGACCCAAGATGCAGGTCCCGGGTGGCTGGGTCCCGGCCCTCGTCCCGGCTCGCAGGTGTTTACCGTCTGCCGGTAGCGAGAAAGATCACCGACTCTCCTTCCTCCCTCCCCTTCTTTTTTTTTTTAAGATTTATTTATTTATATATACAAGCTGGAGTACAGGCCAGAGACATGGGGCGGTGAGAGGGTTCACCAGAGCCAGAGTGGGGAGCAGAACAGGCAGATCAGAGACACACTGCTGAGGGGAGCAGCGGGCGAGACAGGAGGGGTCTGCCGCGCAGTGTGGGATTCTCCCCGGCTGGGCATCGAGCTCGCTGCCGACAGCTCCACAGCGCAGCGCTCAGCCGCTGCGCCACCAGGGAGGCCCCTCCCTCCCCTTCTTAAAAGGACACTAATGCCAGGGTGGGGCCCCGGGCCCCCCCTACGACTCATCTGACCCTAATCATGGCTCGAAGGTGCGTCCCAGTGGCGCCACCCTGAGGGGCAGCGGCAGCGTGTGAGCGGGGGGCTGCGAGGCTTCTGCCGGGTGTGCGCGCCTGCGAGGGGAGGGGAGGGGCTTCCGCTGCGTCGAGGGGACAGGTCTCGCCTCTGCCGTAGAGTCCGCGCTTCACAACAACGAGCGCTGTCATTCTGGTGCCCTCATCCAGCGCAGGGGCGAGCAGGACAGATCTCAGGGTTGGCACGGCGGGAACAGCCTCTCGGCATCGTGTCAGCGCTGTGTCGGCACGTGGGGTCACGTCGCTGCCCCGAGCTCGATGTCGACGATCACCCGGCGACCGTGTGGCGTTTCTCCGCCCGATCGTTGTCGTCGGGATCTGGTGCTTCTGCTGGTTGCCATGGCTGCTGCTCAGGGTGGTCGTTTCCAAAACAGGCGGCTATTTGGAAAGGTTTAGTCACTCTCTCTTCCCGCTCCTGGCTCCTCTGAGAAGTGGGCAAACCAGACTCTGAACCTTCCCCGACTCCCTGAGCCCTACCGCTCTTGCTGTCCACGGCTGGCTGTGACGGAGCTCGCCGCTCTGCCGTGGCCGCTCTGCCGTGGCCGCTCTGCCTGGCCCCAGCCACACCCTCCACTGGGCTGACGCCTTTGCTGCGCCTGAGAACTGAATCGATGAAAGTAAAGAGACACATGGCTTTCCACCCGCAGCGCTGAGATTTATGGCAGTCATATTAATGTTTCATTAATTAATATGAGTAGTAACACATGGATTAATGAAAGAAGGTAGAAACATCCCCCATAAAAAGCTTTCGTGTAGAGAACAGCATTTCCCAGAGCTGGCACTGACGGAGATTTGGTAGAACGTGCCGTACTCAACAAATAGGGGAGGCATAACTGACTCTGAATAAATAAGATTTTATCCCTACCTCATTCCACATAATGAATTAATTCCAGATGGAGAAACTTCAACATAAAGAGCAAAAAATCTTGAAAGCTTTAGAATATCTCTGTTATTGATCCATAAAAGGAATAAGAAACGTCTTTGGCGACATTAAAATTAAGAAGGTTTGTTCAAGTAAAAGACAAGCTGTAATTTGGGAGAAAATGATTATGACATATAAATCAAAAGGCTTATGTTAAAGTCTGTATTATATGAAAGTTTGTACTAAAATTGTATTTAAAATTCCTATGAATCAATTAAAAAAGACAAAAACTTAGGAGACAAACAGGCAAGATACTATCATTTCACGCGATCCTAAACATACACTATGAATAAATGTATGAAAAGGTGTTCGCGCTCATTAGTAATCATGAAAATGCTAATGAGAGTCCTAAATGTGTTACTATTTCACACCCAAGAGATCGGGAGCAGACTCCAGAGTGACGCTATGAGTGCTGCTGAGACAGGGCACCCCACGCCCTCCTGGGGCTGAGCGGGCCTCTTACCACCGTAGGAAGTGGACTCTGCGCGCTGAGGTCCAGCAAGGTCACCTCTGCTTCAGCCCCGGGGACAGCCCAGGGAACAGGACCGTGGAGAGGCCTGTGCAAGTTCTGTCTTAACAGCAAACGCTTGTGAAAAACACCCCATGTTTTCTCCAGAACCCACGGCAGACTACGGGCTGTTTGTAATGGAACATAACCAGAGCGAGTCGGTCGAACTTCTTCATGCGTCCACGCTCGTGACGGGCGTGAGGCTGGGCGGAGCCTCAGGGGCTCTGCAGAGCAGGCCCCTGGGCCGAAGCCTCGGGAAGGCGCCTTCGTGCCCTCGGCACTGTCACCATCACTGTTAATGACGCGGGATGCATGAACGAGGAAAGAGGAGGGTGGCTCGGGACAAGACAGCGAGCGCAGTAATTTCAGCTTGGGAGAGCGGAAGGCAGCGGTGGAGGTGCGAAGAGGGGATTTCGACGCTACAGCAGCTTCCTAGTTCTCGAGGCTTCGTGGGTGCTGTTGGCATCACTGCGAGTTAAGTGTCAAGTGTGTTTCCTATATTTTTATTTTTAAGATTTATTTATTTGGGGCCTCCCTGGTGGCGCAGCAGTTAAGCGCTGCGCTGTGGAGCTGTCGGCAGTGGCGACGCGAGTTCGATCCCCGGCCGGGGAGAATCCCACATGGCGCGGCAGACCTCTCCTGCCTCCCCGCTGCTCCCCTCAGCAGTGTGTTTCCGTCCATCTGCCTGTTCTGCTCCCCACTCTGTCTCTGGTGAACCCTCTCGCCGACCCACGCCTCTGGCCTGTACCCCAGCTTGTATGTATAAATAAAAAATAAATCTTTAAAAAAAAAAGATTTATTTATTTATGCATCCAAGCTGGGGTACAGGCCAGAGGCGTGGGGTGGCAAGAGGGCTCACCAGAGACAGAGTGGGGAGCAGCACAGGCAGATGGACGGAAACACACTGCTGAGGGAGCAACGGGTGAGGCAGGAGAGGTCTGCCGTGCCATGTGGGAATCTCCCCAGCCGGGCATTGAACTTGCATTGCCGCTGCCGACAGCTCCACAGCGCAGCGCTCAACCGCTGCGCCACCGGGGAGGCCCTGTTTCCTATACTTTTTTATGTGTTTTTCTAAATATCTTGAGATTTATTGGAAGCTTCCAGAAGGAACAGTCTGGCTAATACTGACTTTAAACTTCTGGCCCAAGTAGTGTTTTTTCCACCAAGTCTGTTGTCATTTGTTGCTGCAGCGCGGGGCTGGGTGGCTAGCTTGGCCCCGTGACCGTGTCCAGCCCCCCCACCGCCCCAACCTCCCCCCGGCCCGGTGCATGGGGGAGACCCCACACTCCATCAGCACACCACGGCCTCCCCTCTCCAAACCCTCAGTGTGCTCCCCCGGGGACAGGGGGCGCACGTGTGACCTGCCCCGGAGGCCACGTCCAGCCCTGGGAGTCTGGGCGTCCAGCCTCTGCCGGGACGTGCTCCATCAGCAAACCGGCCTGCAGGCTCCTGCACAACCACAGGCCTCGCGCGGGGTCTCCTCACCATCGTCCGGGACTCTCCGCCCTGCCCGCCCTGGGACTCCCGGACCCGCCTCCTGCCCCTGCAATCCCTGGACACACAGGCGGTCATCCCCGTCTTTGTCCGGGCTCCCGGCCACACCCAAGAAGGCTGTGCCCTCGCCTCGCCATGGGCCCCTGGCCTTCGGTGCTGCCTGCCCAGGACCCTGGCACCTGCGTTCGGCCCTGGCCCCGTGTCCAGGGCCCCTCCTGGCCTTCCCAGCCCCCTTCCACAGGCAGCGTGGCCATGGGCCCGTTTGGGGAGCAGGTCCGGAAGGTTCCAGCAGAGCCTCCAGCTCGGGGGCCACCAGGCTAGCCTGGGCTCGGCCCTCTGCTCGGGAGACTCGTGCCGGCACCTTCTTCATCAGAGTTTCTCCCTCGGGAGCTCCTCCATCCTAGGCGAATGCCCCGTCTGCCCGAGCCTGCTCCACGACGCCCCGGCGCTGGGCATGGCCAGGTGCCTGTTCCTGAAGAAAGGATTCCAGACAGCTCCAAGGGAGACACAGAGCAGAGAGAAAGAAAAATTCCCAAGGGGGAGCAGCGAGTGCCTGTCCTTGCTCAGCAGTGGGGGCGCCAAGAGCCTGCGTCCCGCAGAGGGGCGGGTCCCCCGCCCCAGGCCCAGCCCAGCCCCACTCCGACCGCGGCTGGCCAGCCCAAACGGCCACGGTCACCGTGCACGGCACAGCGCCTGCTCCAGGCCACGCCCGCGGCCATGGAGCGGAGGGACATTCTCTCTACGTGGCGCCTGCGTCCTCAGGGCTTCAGCCGCCCCCGCTTCGAGCGGCGCGCGGCCCGCCCCAGCGTCCAGGCGCGCCCTGACAGCAGCCGCGTCTGCAGCCGCGGCGGACTCGGGAGGCAGCACAGAGACGCGGCGCGGGGCTGCAGCGGCACCGGGGCGGCGTGCGTGAGGCGCGAGTCCTCACCGTCCGAGCCCCGGCCTCCGCCCCTGCGCAGGGCCTCCCTCTGGACGCGAGTCCAGCCCGGCGAGGCGGCTGGCGGGCCCCTCACGCCCTGAGGCCTGGCAGTGCGCGCGCTCGGACCGGGCCGCTCTGGCCTCGCCCTGCAGGAGCCGGGCTCTTTAAAGCCAAACCCGCCCCTCCAGGCGATGGTGCCGGTCCCAGCCCATCTGGTTCGAGCTGACCTCCCCTCTCCTGTTTGGCCGGGCAGATGAGGGCAGCATCTCGCGCTGGCCGGGCGCCCGGCTCTCGGAGCAGCCCTTCCCCAACGTGGTGTGAGCGGAGGGCCGGGCGCCTCGCCCTGCCCGTCGGTGCCGCCTGCCCCCCGCTGTGTGGCGTCTCCCGGAGCCCTCGCGCCCTGGGCTGAGCGGCCACGCACAGGCTCATCCCCCGGAGCACGGGCCATGCCGAGGGCTCCCGCTGTCCACGCTGTCCAGGACGAAGGACCTGCAGGCATTTCACCCCGGCTCTCCCCCTTTCCACGTGGGATCGATGCAGGCACAATAAAGGTGGTCACAGGTAAAAGAAATACACTGAACGGGGGAAATTAAAGTAAGAACGACTAACCAAAAGGAAGAAGATGGTTACTTAAAATGGGCCTCGCTTGTGCAGTGTTAGCTTTAAGAGTCTTAATCCAGGACCCGTGGAGTGAGGGGGTGTTGACATGTCCACCCTGACAGGGCATGCTGCTGCGTTCCACCCAAGAGGAAACTGGCTTCCGAGGGTTCCCACCTGGCTCCCCCGCAGCCCGGCCCTTGCTCTGCGGACTTCATCCTGGACGTCGAATCCGCCCTGTCAGCCTCGCCTGCAGCGAGCCCTGGACGTGGGGATACAAAGGAGAAGGAACGGGCTGGGCTTGGGAGCCCGTTCTCGCTTAGAGCCTAGCAGGAGAGGCCGCCTCCCCGCGGGTCAGGCCCAGCAGTCTTGCTTCGTGGAGGCCGAGCCCCAGACCTGGGGTGCAGGCCGGCTCGCCCTGCCCGAGCGAGGCTCCCAGGCCGCGCCGCGGCTGACTTTTCTCCCAAATGCCTCATTTCAATGCTGACAGATGGGCCGGAGTGGCGGGTGCCTTTGCCGGCCGCCGCGGAGGGGCGTGCCTTGTGGAGAGCGCGTACACAGCGCTGTCCCGCGGCCAAGTCGACGCCACCGCGAGCCTGGCGTCCGGGCTTGTGCAAAAACCGAGATCTTTGGGGCTGGGGACATTTTCCACACAGCTTGCTGTTATTTAGGTGATATTTAAAACCCTTTTGCGCATGACACTCTGAAAACCGAGAAAGCAGCCCTGAGAGAAACAGCCTGCATCCTGGCCAAGTGCTGCCTTTCAAAGCAGCTCGCGTTATTTTTCCGGAACAATCTCCGCATGAACGTCCATTACTTTTGTAGCCAAAAAGTCGACCTTGCTGAGCGCTGAACAGCTGGGAAAGAAAAGGGGGGGCTGCCGCCTTGCTCCGCCCCTCCCCGCCCCGCGGCTTGCATCCGCGCGCTGCCTGGAGCAGCTCTGAGGGCGCGGCGCGGCCGCTGCGGGCTCGGAAGGCTCACTCGGCTCTCGCCTGCCGGGGGTCCCGCAGCTTGGACCCCGTGGGGGATCCTGGGGCGCAGACGGCTGCGGGCTCAGCAGCTATCTCCTTGCTGTTGGCGTCTTCTTTATCGAACCCTTTCTCATTGGACAGCTTGGTTGCTTCTGTGTCTTAGCTGTTGGAAGCAATGCTGCAATAAGCATTGTGGTGCACGTTATTTTTCAAGGTGATGATTTTTTGCTCTTTGAATAGATGCCTCAAAATGAGATTGCTGGGGCATAGTGGCTTCCACTTTAGTTTTTATGGTAAGTCCAGACCACTTTCCAAAGTGGCCTCACCTTACATCCCACCACGCAGGTATTAAGGCTCCTCTTTGCCCACATCCTCTCTAGCACTTGTTGTTTAGGGTTTTATTATGGGCCGTTCCTACAGGTGTGAGATGACATCACATTGTGGTTTTGATTTGCTGGGATATGATTAATAGTAGTAGACATCACCCACATAATCAACATCTCCTTGGTGATCCTATCATTTATTTTAGGATATAGAGCTATTCTGAGGGAAAAAAACATAAGAATGACCCTATGATGCCTTTTTACATGTCTTTCTTTTTTCACCCTTGGGGACCGGGAGAATGGTCTCGGGCCCCTCCTAAGAGAGGAAAACTCACTTTGTAGTACAGGATTGCTGGACATTGCCCTGGAAAAAGTGGGCTTAGGTTTCTAGAAGAGTAATTTTATCACTCTTAGCAACCCATCTCCAATAACTAGGGAGAGTTCTCTCCCTAATACCTCGAGTGGGAGGGAGCATAGGGCGGGATTGGAAGGCCCTGAAAGGAGAAATTACTCTCCAGCTACACCAAATTACTAAAAATTTCCAAAAGACATCGTCTCGTGTCTGTATCATGCCCTGTGACCTGCTCTGCTAGATTCTTCTGCCCACATTTCCACTTAATTTCCACTCGTCTGTCAGGAAGGAGTGAAGGCCTCCACCCGCTGCCCCCGACCCCCCCCCCCCCGCCGCCTCAGCGGGTGCACACTCCTGTCAATAACTTGAGCCAGGCAATTACTCTTAAGATCGCGAGTTTAGTGGGTACAGGGCTCTCAAGCACCAAGGCCAAGGTTAAAAAAGATAAAGTTTGTTTATCTATAACTGGATTTAATGTGTATCACAATAGACATTTCGCCCAGTTGCCCAGGACTCAATAAACCCAAAGCCCGGTAGTTTCAATGAACTCGGCTTCCTTGTTCAAGTCTGAATCCCCCCGCCCTTTGCGTCCTCTGCTTGGCAGCAGAGCCTTGCAGCCTCGAGTGCCAGGTGCCTGCGGCCCTCCGCACTTCGTCCTGGTTTTGCTGGGACAGACAGGCGACCTCAGGGCTTCCCGGGCGGGAGCGCACTTGCGCTCGGCTCAGGCGCGTCGCTGCGGGGCTGCGCAGTCAGCTGAGCGCGTGAAGGCGGAGCGAGCCCACGGACGGGAGATGTGTGCTTCGGTGGCACCGGCGAGCAAGGGCGCGCTGGAAAGTGGGTGCATCCACTGAAAACCCAAGGAACCCCGACAGAGAGCACGGCCAGACCATGGAGAGACCCGTGTGGTTCTGGTGGTGATTGCTTCAGACCCTGGGGCCCAGTAATTGCACCCCGGGAGTACCCAGTCTCCCAGCCACGGCAATCTGCAGAAAATGACTCGTTCTGTAGCCTCTGGGTAATAGAAGGGATAGAATTGACTTTGAAGTGGCGAATCTTGTTATAAATTGAATTCTTCTGATCAAGTAGCTTTTGTTCATTTAGAATTCACTTTGAACGTGTCCTGCTGCAAGCTCTCGTATATGCGGCAGCCTGGTGATCGCTGTAACCTCAGGGGAAAATTGGTGCTGAATAAAATTGCAGATTTAGCAATTTTCCTCATTGTTCCACAATCACGGACACATAATATGGGGACGGGCAGCAAATCCCCGACGAGTTCGTTTCTCCTCTCAGCTTCTCAATCAGGGGGCACTTTGGAAAACATTTTTCCAGAAGGTCCTTCATTGTGTTCTGAAGATGCAGCCATGGCGATACTGGTTTGACGGGCTCGTGAAGCAGCATGTGGAGGGACACACAGTGGGCAGGGAGGAGGACACATAAAGCCTCGGCTTCTTAGGAAACCTTTCAGTGTCGGGGGACCGCGGGGGCCAGATTCGCTCTGCCCTTGGCCGGCCTGTTCGCTGCGCCTCTGCGTCCCGCGGCCACACTCATGCAAAGTGCGTGGCCCCCACGCTTGGGCACCGCATCTTGACCCACTCTGCGCTCCCGACGTCCTTTTTATCAACTCACTTTTATGACAAAAGAAGTCATCCTATGATGTCACTTCTATGTGAATTTAAAGAAACAAAACGGGAAGAGACAGAATAGCATAATATAAACCCTAGAAATCTGACTCCGCTGAGGCTTGCAGAGGGGGAGGGGGGAGGAAGAGGTGTGCGGTCCCGGACAGGGCCGGACTGGGGTGACCGAGCTGCGGGAAGGCCACCCCTGCCCAAGCCTGAGAGAGCAGCAGTCGAGCCCCATGTGCCCCGGGCGCAGGACGGAGCCCCAGGCAGGCACCGCGGCACCTGGCACCGAGGCACCAGGGCTGACTGCACCCAGGCAGAGAGCAGACGGCGTGGTGGCCTGGGGGCCGCCAGGTCAGGGTCATCCTGCTCCTACCGTGGTTAGAGGGGCGGGGGCCGAGCCTGGGAAGGGGCCTTTTTCCCCAACAGCAGCAGACTCAGGACTGTGGAGAACAGCAGCAGCGGCAGCATCTTGCGGTTAAAATCTGGTTTATTCTGCTGCCCAGTCCTGGCCGTGACTCGTGATGACTTTCGTGCCTTGCACTCCACATCTTTCTTGTACCATTATTAGTTTGCACCGTTTCTTCTGCTGTGTCTGTGTCGGCTTCCCAGGCTAACCCATAAGCAATTCAGGGCCAGAATGTGCACGTTAGGCCGTTTTTCATTGCAGTGTTAGGCCGGTGTCCACCAATATTCCGCACAGAGCGGGAGCTAAATAAACGCTTTCATAATAGCACCTGCTATAATTCATTCTTAGTCAGCGGCCCGTCACCAAACACCTACCTCGTTCCACCCTTTGTGTTCCTGCCTGGAACTGGTATGAAAGGATGCTGACGGCTTGTTTCCCAATCACTAGGTGGTAGCCCTGATACGAAGGCAGACTGTATGGGAAGCTCAGCTCCTGTTCCGAAGGAGCTTTCTGGAGTCATCTGAACCTGACACTGCCCCTCTCACCGAGCTGCCAGCGCAGCAGAGCTGGGGAGCTCCCCCACCTCTTTGAAATGCGGAGAGGGAGGGGAGAGGGAGGACCACGAGGGCAGAGGCTTCCCAGCTCCAGCAAGGCCTCCAACCAGGAGCTGAGCAGCAGGGGCCAGTCCTCGCCCTGCCTCTCCGGCCCCCGCCCCAAGAGCCCCTCTCTGGCTGCTCTGCTCTGGACCTCTCACGGGCACTGCACTCCTCTCCCTGCATAAACGTTAAATCCTGCGGGCTGGAGAGAAAATCCATAAATCGCCAAAACAAATCAGGAAAATAGAAAAACAAAAGCACAGGAAGCTTCGTTAATGCCTTCAAACCCCTCCTGTGTCTCTCGCTGTCTGTCTCTGCCTCACGCTCTCTTTGGTCATCGCCGGGCAGGTGCGCGGTTTTCAGGGTTCGCTGAGGGCCTGCGGCGGCCCCTGCAGCCCCGGCCCACGCGAGCGGGGTTTCAGGGAGAGCTGGCCGCAGGCACACCTGGGCCCAAGGCGAGGGCCGCACCCTCAGCCCACACAAAGCTTGCAGCGGCCCAGGAGGTCGGCCCGGAAGGGGCCCGCCCGCACCCCGCCCGCCCCTTCGCCGCGGTCCAACTCGCTCGGCTGTTTGCTCCCCGATGCTCTCAGCTTCTGCGGTGGGCACATGTGCGTCCGCGTGCGCCCGGCAGAGACCCTCGTGTGCTCTGCTGGGGCGTGACCCACCGCCTCGCTCAGGACCAGCTGCGTCCTGCCCACTGGGCCCGGCGAGAGCACAGCGGGGGCTGCGTCCTTGGGGCGCCCAGCGCTGGCCTGCAGGGGCAGCTTCCCGGGGCCTGAGTGGAGCCGCTCACCCAAGGCCGGCACAGGGAGTCCCCCCAGCGGACCAGTCGCCCCCCGCGCCGGCCTCAGGCACCGTCGGACCGCGGCCTCCTGTGACTCAGCTCAGACTCGTTCTCAGCCCAAATGTCACTTGTGCTGGGCAGGACAAGGCTCATTTTTCCTTCTGGTTCTGCGAGCGCCTGGGCCAGCAAGGGGAGCCGCGCCTCTTCCCTTTGTCGCTCCATCTTCTACGCCCGAGAATTCAGGGCCTGGAGTGGTCAGACAGACGGCCTGTGCCCGTCCATGGCGGAGCCCCGGAGGCCCGAGGCTGGCAGGCAGCGGCCGCCCCAGAGCCTTCAAGGTCGCAGCGGGCCGCCTTCTCCTAGCTGGGGCTCACCGTGCGGCCTCGAGGAGGGGGAGCCCTGGGCCAGGGTTGTCTTGGGCTTTTTCATCCTCTGCGTGGTGGATTCGGCCTGAGCTGTGGGATACACTCATTTGGGGGCAAGTCCTCCTCCTCCGCAAGCACACCGTTGAGGACACGTGCTCCGTGGCGTGGCGTGATCATTCATAAAAAGCACATACGTGTTAAGCGACTGCGAGTGTCCTCAGGTGCACCGACTCCGCCCGGCCTGCCCAGCGGCCTGAGGAGGAGAACCGGCTGGCACCAGCCCGGTTGTCAAGGTGACGGGGACCCCAGGATTCCTGGACACAGAATGTTCCAGAACTACCACTGGCTAGAGCATGAATATGAGCCAGCCTGACGCCTCTCTCTGATTGGACCATTTTCTTGGGATTCATCTCAAGAGAAATAGTCAATACATTAATTTTCCTAATGGAGCGCGGCCCTGACAAGGAGTAATGAGGCGCTGCGTGCTGGCCTCGCTGTCCATCTGTCCCGGGGCCGCGGCTGTGCTTTCCAGGGCGCGCTCTGGCTGTCTGCTGCCGCTCGGATCGCGGGTCGGCGTGGCGGCTGCAGGCGCCACGAGGCGTTCGGAGAGGCCCCGCCCAGCCTGGCTCGCCCCCTCGCGCGGCCCGGTCCTGTCTGTGCGACTCGCCGACGTGGGGAGCGAGGCAGGTGGCCGCCTGGCCTGTGTGGGGCATGCGCTCTGGGAGGAGGCGGCTCGGCGTGTGCCGCTGGGCGGTGACATCGGCACGTGGTCTCCCCGCAGCTTGCGGTCCGAGAGGGCAGCTGCGGCAGCCCCAGAGCCAGCGGCGGAGCCGACCGAGACTTGTGCCCGCCTCCCTTTGGGGTCACGAGTTGAGCGAAGATGCTGGATGACGCCAAGAAAGGGGCGTTTACCCATTGCGGAGAGATGCTACGTCACCTTGAGAGCCATGGTAGGGGTGGAGTTGGCACAGGGGTGAGGTCGGGAGAGAGGGCAGGGCGGCTAGGAGAGCCCTGGGGCGTCCCCGCGGTGGACACGGCGCCAGTGGCCAGCCATGGGCCCGAGCCCACTTCTCACCTGCAGCCCGTGAGGTCAGGCGCGTGTGACGCTCCTGCCTGCGCGTTCCCGTCTGGTCTGTGTTTCTGCCACCACCCGGCCGCCCCCGCACCTGCCTGCAGCCGGGTCTGTGCGTGCGACCCATTGTGCTCCGCACTGCCCGCTGCAAGGGGGCGCCGCCACACGCGGGCGTCGGCTTGTTCTGTTCGCCTGTCTCAGTGTGTGTGTGCCCCTGTGTATGTGCATGGTGAGTATGTGTGTGCACGTGTGAGTGTGTGTGTGGTGTGTTCGTGTGAGTGTGCACATGTGGAGTGTGTACCTGTGTGTGTGTGTGTGGTGAGTGTGTTGTGTGTGTGGTGAGTGTGTGTGCACGCAGTGAGTGTGTGCATACTGTGTGTGCATGGTGAGTGTGCGCATGAGTGTGCGCATGTGAGTGTGCACGTGGTGCGTGCATGTTGTGTGCATGGTGTGTGTGAGTGTGCCCGTGAGTGTGTGTGGTGAGTGTGCACATGTGGTGTGTGTGTGAGTGTGTGTGGTGAGTGTGTGCATACTGAGTGTGTGTGTGCACATGTGAGTGTGAGTGTGGTGCGTGTATGTGCAAGCAGTGAGTGTGTGCGTGTGTGAGTGTGTGCGTGTGGTATGTGTGCACACGGTGAGTGTGTGCATACTGCGTGTGCATGGTGTGTGCTTGTGAGCGTGCACATGGTGAGTGTGTGTGTGCGTGTGCGTGTGTGTGAGTGTGGTGAGTGTGTGTGCACACGGTGTGTGCATACTGTGTGTGCATGGTGAGTGTGCATGTGAGTATGCACGTGGTGACTGTGCGCATGTGAGTATACATGGTGAGTGTGTCTTGCACGCTAGGACTCTTTGCCCTCTAAAGTCAAGTGGTGCCGCGCGGTGACCAGGGTATGTCTGCCCCCGCCATGGAACCTGAGCCTAGGGGCGCCCTCACCAAGCGCCCCACCAGGCCTCGCTAGGAGGCAGCCTCGCCAGGCACCCACCGCACCGCCCCCCACGCCGGCTCCGGAGCCCTGAGGAGGCCACCCGGCTGGCGCACGCAGGCCACGGCTGGAAGGGGCCGGCCTGCCCGGTGCGGGGAGATGGACTGGCCGGAGGTTTGGGGCGCACACGCGCCGGGAGCACTGGGGCGCCCGTCGGCCCCTGCGGCGGAGAGAAGGTGCGCGTGCGTCCCTGCCAGCCGCGGCGCCTCTGCCCGACGCAGCACGGCCGACGGCCCGAGCCGCGCGCCAACCTGAGCGGCAGCCGGCGGCCCCGGAGACAGCACTTTACCCCCGCTACACGCTCGTCTCCATCTGCTCGAGGGGCGGAGCCTGCATCTGCCCGGCCGGCGGCCCGCGCGGGCTGCGGGTTAAGGACCGCGAGGCTGCGCGGAGGCGGCGACGGCCCTCGAGGGCAAGCAGATGAACACCTGGATTATTCGGCTGTTTCTGTGCTAATGAAAGCGCCGCCTCAGCGCAGGCCGCTCAGACCCCCGCAATCTGCTGCTCCTTCGCTCCTGAAGAATTCCCCAGCAGCGCTCCGTGCCCCTTGTTGGAACTGCACATCCACGACCCCACTTCCAGTGCCCCCCTGCCACGAGCCCCATCTTCCGCTAGACGCGGCACCCGCCTGCGCGGCGCCCGGAGCTGGACGACGGGCTCGGCCGCGTGGCAGATCCGGGTGAGGACGCCCGGGCTGGGCCGGGCAGGGAGGGGAGAGGCGAGGAGGCCGGGAGGGCCGGGCTGACCGGAGGGCTCGTGTCTGGGAGGAGAAAGCCTGCGCCGGCGGGGCGGGAGCGGGCCGAGCACAGGGAGCCGCCGCCCCCGCCTGCTGCACGGTCCCGGCCGAGCGGCCGCCGCAGACACCTGGGCCGGGCTCGCGGCTGGACGGGTCTGCCCCGCGGCCTGCCCCCAGCCTGGCCTCCGCAGCAGCCTCCGGACAGAGATGCCCCCGTGACGGCGGGGACGAGGCGCTGCGGGCACAGTGCCCGCGTGAGCGCAGCCCCTGCCCCTGTAGGGGTGAGGGCAGACGGGAGCTGAGCGGAGGGTCGGCGGAGTCAGGGAAATGAAAATCACAGATCTGGGGAGCGGCGTCCGGGGCCCCGGCTGGGTGTGCTGGGGTCGCCAGGGAAGCGGGTGCCCTCTGCCCTCCGGGGGCACAGCCCTGGCCTGGCGCGTTGGGCGTCTCAGGAAGGCACTGCCGGGGCGGGGCGCGGGGACGAGGCCTGGGCCTTTGTGCAGACCCCACAGACTTGGGGGCCTGGTCAGGAGGGGCCAGACGCCGGAGGGTTTGGTCCTGGGGCGGACCGGTCACCCGGGGAAGGGCTTCTCTATGGAAATGTCCCCACTCTTCCTTCTTGCGCTCTCTCCCCTCCCGCGCTTGCTTTATCTTTAGGTGTTTCTTCTCCAACCTGCCATCTGCTGTTACCCCCGTGTCTCCCCAAAATCTTAAATCTATTCACTGAATATTCCATTAATCCAGTTACTCGTCTACCTGCAATTCTATTTTACGAGACGGATGTCGGAAAGAACTTGAGTTTACAGAAAGATTCTTTCTTTCTTTATAAATGGAAGAGAAAATCTGGTTGTAAAAATAATGTATTCCGCTACTTTTCTACATAGGACACAGAGAATTTGGGGGGCTGGGGTTCTCTGAAGTTGAAAGCCTAAGAAAACAACTGTTTCATTTTACAAAGGAGGGACAAGACATGAGAGGAGCAGACTTCCTTTTGGGGGTGCTCTTGATGGCCGCCCCTCTTGGTGCCCTGGAGGAAATTCCAAGGGCCCTTAAGGCCCAGGGACACGCTGAGGCCTCGCCACCACCTCGGCCAACACTCAGATGTGCGTGTAGGAGGCCTGGCTCTCCCGGACCCCAGCACCGCCTGTGGCCCCCACCAGAATCTCAGATCGGGTCTTCGATTTTTACACATCCCCTCTGCCCCCCACTTTCCCTGTCGCTCCCCCTTCTAGCCCAGGACTAAGGCTCTGAAGGCTGAAGACCAGTGCTGACCTCTCACAGTTGTGGAGACCCCACTGCCGCATGCCAGAGCGCGGAGTGTGGCCTTCTTTGGAGACAGGACCTTTGCAGATGGACGAGGTCAAATGGCATCATTAGGGTGGGCCTGGGTCCTCGGGGCCGCTTGCTCACCAGAAGAGGCCACTGGACACGCCAGAGGGGAAGGCCGCAGGGACATGGAGACGGCGTCTGCCGGCCAAGGAGAGGGCAGGAGAGGGCCCCGCACGTCCCGGAAGGCCCGAGCCCGCCCACACCCGACCCGCCGCCGGCCCCAGGACTGCGAGGTGACCTCGCTCAGCTGTGGGCGCCAAGCGCCGTCCCGACACAGCACGAGATGGTGGGGGGCCGGGACCCCGCAGCCCTGGAGCCGGGGCTTCATCCCGGTGTGGTGTGGGACACCGGCGCGGGGGCCCCAGAGCTGCCGCCTGGGCCTTCACAGCCCTCCTCTCGCGGGCAGGCCTGGGGCGGGCCTTCAGGGGTCCCCAGGATTGCCCGGAGCTTAAAAGGGGGCAGGGGACCGGGGCTTCCTTCTGCAGATGAGGGCGCTGCTAGCTACCAAGATTACTTGTCAGTGAAACCTCCATTTAGGGAGAGGCAGCTGAGAAGCGCCGGAGCGCCCGCACGTCTGCGGGTCTCTCCTGTCAGGTAACTGCTCTGCTGGCAGCAAACAGAGTTGGCAGAGATAGCCGAGGGCCTGCTGAGCGCAGGGGGGAAAAGGCCACTTCTTAAAGGTCAGCAATGGAGGAAAAAAAACACAGAAACTATGGCTTGAGTAGAAATTCAATTTCTAGGTCTATGTTTACATTACAAAAATAGAGATAGCAAGTAGATTCTAACAGCCACGCAAAGCTCCGCAGGCGGCGACGCGCACTGCCTCATTGCCTCTTCACGTGAGTCCTGCCATGGAGGAAGAGTAGGCAAGAATTCCTTTTCCTTCCATCTTTCCCTCTGCCTCATTTTTGATTAGGAAAACGTACACAAGGCGCCGTAATGACCGAGATTCCCGCAGGTGACGTCGGTGTTGATGACCAGACGCGGCGGCAGCTGCCGGGCGGGGGATCCTTCAGAGGGATGCGCTCATAGCTGCAGAACGCAGGTGAGGCGCTGAGGCCCAGAGAAAGAGCCGTGGGTCGACGGTGCTTTGCGCGAGGAGGTGGACAAGCCGGACCAAAGCCCAGCTCGAGGGGCAGCTGCCTCTCCCGCGTCCTGGGAGGCTGCAGGTGCGGCCGGTCAGGCAGCCCAGCCAGCCGTCCGCGGCCTGCTCTGCCCTCACGGCCTGGAATCCCCGGCGAACGTGACCCGGGGCGCGCATTTTCCGTTTGTTGGGCCCTCCTCATCCCGCCACGGCTGTGCGGGGATCACTTTTATTGTTGACTTAGATGAGTGCGCTGATGTTTCTGCTGTGCTTTTCGTTTTACTGCTCACTGTGGAATGGCCCGACCTGTGCTTGACCCCTGGGCCGACCCCGGCCCACGGCGCCCCCCAGGGAAGCCCCTCGGCCTTCAGTAAGTCCCAAGCCCAGCTCCCACCTCAGGCTCCAGCCCCAGGCCCCATCGGGAGCGGCGAGGGCGAGCCCTTTCTGGTGGCTCATTGCCCGGTGGGTGCTCTGCAGAGTCCTAGGAACAGTCCCCAGCAATGCTAGCTTCCCTTTGAGGCAGACTGACCCTTTAAAGCCATTTAAAGTTGAGAAAATTTAAAGCTGAGTGTTTCACTAAAAAGTGCCTACGTCAGATATGTTTTTATCCTTAAAAGCAAAATAAACTATTTATCTGTGCTTCATCGTTTTCATAGACAGGGAGGGAGGTTTAGAGGAAAGGGGCGTCTGAGTAAGGGGGGCACGTCCCCTCCAGTCTCGGGGGTGTCTGGACCTGCCACTAAGATCACGGAGCCTCATTTTTGACCTGGAAAAGGAAAATAATCAGGCTCTTTGCCCGATTCTTGTGGACTGTCCCGGAGTAGATGGTGCGAGGTGACAGAGTGCCTGTGAGATTAACTGGCCCGCACGGCCATTTAAAATTTATGTATTTTCTGTCTTTTCTCTCAGAACCATTTCTTAAAACATCTGGGGATGATATGACTAAGCATAAAAATATGTACTACAAGGGCTCAATCCCAAAGGTTTCCATGAAGTTGAAAGGCGATACCTCTTGAATGGTGCATTTCAGAAAAAAATAAGACATTTTAGCTAAAAGCTTGTACTGCGCATGAGACAAGTCAAATTACGCTGACACTTCAGCTCAAGGAAAGTCGAAAACGGATCACAATGAATCGTGCAGAGCATATGGTCAAAATGGCGGCCCCTGGCGACGGGGGCGTTCCCGTTGCTCGGAGGAACCGCTCCCCGGTCCCGCCGTTTCTCCGGCGCCCGGCCGGGCGTCCGCGGCTCGCGTCCCGCTTTAACCAGACCACAGCCCGCCTGCTCCGTCTGACTTCAGAGGCGCGGCCCGGTACCTCCCCGCCGGCGCCTCACGGGGCAGAGCAGTAACTGCGGTGCCCAGGAGTGGGCGGGCCGCGAGGGGCTCTCGGGGCAGTCGTGGACACTGGGGCCCTGAGTGGTCGGGCGACGCGCGCTCTAGGCCTCGAAAAGGGGCCTGGCTCCCTCGCCCTTGGGCGCGCGGCACGTCTGTCTCCGCGCAGAAGAAAGGCCCGTCCAGGGCAGACAAGGCCAGCCGGCGCCACACAGCCCCTGCCACCCGCACTGTGCATTTGAAAGACACGCCCCTCGCCTCGCCCCCTCGCCTCGCCCACGGGAGTGGGGGAGGGGCGTCCCACTGTGCCGCTGACGCGCGGCCGCGGCCCCTGCCTCGAGGGTGGGCTTGTTCTGGATGCCCGGCAGCTGGGCTTGTTCTGGAGAGCCGCGGTGCCACATGCCCCTGGGCCACCTCGCTCCAAGCCAGCGGGCCTGGGGCCTCGGGGACGGCTGGTGTCCGCCCTTGGGCAGTGACACCCTCGGACCCTGGTTGGCCGCCCCCCGTGGGTAAAGGGCCGGCACACCCAGTGCGTTCTCCGAGTGCCGCTCACACGCCTGTGTCCTGCGCGCCGAGAAGCCTCCCCGGGTCTGACGCGGAGCCGGGTGCGCTCCCGTCGGCTTCGGAATCTGGGTGCTCCTGGCGCCCCTTCGAGCATCGTTGGGCCGAAGCGGAGTCTGGCGAGCAGCGCTGTGCTCGAGGCGCTTCGCTAGTGCCGGGAGCCTCGGTGTTTGGAACAACCGTGCCGCGGACAGCTAGGGGTTACACGACGCGCAGTGTGCTCAGGAGACGCTGTAAATGGGGTGACGGATGTAAAGTGGTGAAACTCTGTGGCCAGCACGGGGAGTGTGTGTGCGCGTGTGTGTGTGTGCAGTGTGCAGCACATCCTGGCTTGAAAAGTTCTGTGCGGAGTCGGGTTTCTCGGACCTCCGGAGCCGGGAGGCCGGGACCGTGGCACGCAGCTCGAGCCCAGCCAGTCCCGGCTTTGGCCTGAGCCGGCCCCTGCGGGCTCCTGCCGTGCAGACCGCCTAGTCTCAGATCGGAAGTGCTCCCCAGAGGACCTTTGGGGCTCAAGTGAGCAGGACAGCGCCTGCCCCTCGGGATCGGCCCAGGAGCCCGAAGGCGGGAAAGCGGATCGCCCTCGGTCGCCTCTGCTGGTCTAGCTCGGCACTTGCCTCGTGCCTGGTGAATCTAAAAACATGGGAAGTGTCATTGTAGATTTATTCCTGGCATGTTCACATCGAATTTGCAATTAAAGTGTAACATGCAAAGAAAAAAAAAAACCCTCTCTTAACCCCAAGTAAGCAGAAAGTTATTTCACCAGAAAAAATAGGTTTATTTGGAAACAACAAAATTGGACCCGGAGGCCTCAGGGCGAAGCCCTTGAACTGTGGCCGGAAGAAGGAGAGAAGGGTTCTTCAGCAGTTTTGCAGGAGCTGCTGCAGTGGAAGAATCCACTGGGGGCAAGGAGCGGAGGGCACGCTTGCGGGAGGGGCCTCTCTCATTGGCCGGGCGTTGCTAGGCAGCGAGGCTCCGCCCCTGGTCCTCGAGGCCGCGCAGCAGCACCCCTTCCCAGGAAGATGCAAGCCCCGGCGCTTCTGTGGATCTGTGCGCCCCGCGGGAGACGCCCCTCCAGCCGCCCCCAGCTAAGTGGGGGTTCGTATATTTATTTTCACACTCTGACCTTCGCGCCTCTCAGAAAATCATCGCATGCTCAGAGTGGCGCCTGCAAACTGGCGGCGTCGTTACCTCTGCCCGTCTTCAGGGAGGTGACGGGTGGCCCGGAGGTTGCCTTGGGGCTCCCCGGGAGCGCTGGCTCTGCCCCGGCTGTGGCTGAGTTCTGCTGCTCGGGTGCTGGCTGTGGCATCTCTGGCACGGCGCCGCGGGCCTCAGCCCTCCGCCCCGGCCCTCCGGCTGGTCCGCCTTGGGCCCCCACAGGCCGCTGTCCTTTTGCAGGTAAATGAAGGCTCCCGGGCTTTGCTCCGCTGCCCGCTGCGGCTCTCGCCCGCAGCCGGGAGTGCAGGAGGCGCTTGGGAGCCTGGGCGCGGGCACGCGGGCCTGATGGGGGCCAGCTGGGCGTGGTGCGGGCCTGTGTAAGGGGGTGCACCTGGCCTGGAGGTGGGCTGCAAGGGCGGCGTCACACAGAACGCGGCTGCAGCGGAGAGCGGCTCCGAGGGCCGACCCGGCTGCGAGAGGACGGGGCCGCGAGAGGACGCCGAGCAGGCCCGGAGGGAGGGGCTCACGGAGACGCGCAGGCCCGAGCTGCCGCCGCCGCCGCGCGTTTCCCCCGCGGACTATTGAAAAACCTGGGGGTGATGCCGGGGGCGCCGAGGTTCTCTTTAAAGCTGTCTGAACTGACCGCGAACCTCCCCGGCCTGGGATGTTGCAAAACAACCCCTCCCTGACCGCTGAGCCCCGTGCCCGTTTCAGATGTGGGGCTTTGCGCCACGTCGGGGAGACGGGAGGCGGCCCCTCTCGCTCCTCTAGATTCCTCTGTTCAGAACACAGTTTCATCCAGTTTCCATGCTCCTCGTCAAGCTGGCTTGTCCTCACTCCCAGGCCAGCCTGCACCCAGAGGCACTTCCAGGGGATCCCAGCTAGCCAGATCAAGGAAAGGGGTTTTCCAAAGAAGACCAGTTTGGCTCAGCTCGGCAAAGTGACTCTCCAGAACAAAGAACAGTTTGTCTCACAGAAACCTCGGATTCCAGCAAAGATGACTGAAATTATCTGAAATATTTGAGAGTCTCCTTCAGTCCCGGGCAAGCCAGAGTGTCGACCAGGCTCTGTGTTTTCCCGGCAGCCCTCCAGGCCCGGAAGATGGGGCACAGGGGCTGCGCAGCCTCTCCTGAGGTGCAAGCCGGGGCTGCCCAGCACGAGGGTTTCGGCTGATTAAATCGCCTCTTCCCTTTGTTCCCTTTTGCCATAATGCCCAGTGGTTGCGCTATTCCAACTGTGTGTTCTTGGGCGCATTTAACCTCTTTCTGCCTTAATTCAAGAAGTGACGAAGTGATCTTGGAGGAAAATTTCCTGCTAAGACTAAAAGGGGAGCATCCTGAACTCAACGGAACGAAAATGGAAATCTCTGGTTTCGAAAGCAACCAAGGGTTTTTTCTTTTCCCAAAAAAACAATGTATGTGCAAAAAAAAAGCAGCTCTGCGGAAGGCAGAGTGAGAGCAGGCAGGCCGCCCCCATCCTCACCTTGGCCAACTTAAATTGATTTTGTTTTTTCCTTTTTCTTTGGCTGTTTGCTTGAACTTGATTTCATTTTCACTCCATGCCCTGGAAAGCCCCCGATGGAGTAACAAAGCCGCAAACTCTGGCCTGGGGCTCGCCAGGCAAGCCCAGCACAAAGCTGCTAAAACCCGCGGCAGGACAGGAGGGCCATCTGCCTGCAGCTCCTCACCTTTCACAGGGCTGCAGATAAGGCAGGTGGGCTCCTCCTCTCACTCTGCTCCCCTCCAGGGAATCTGAGCGCCCCAGGGCTTTGGGGCAGCTGATGCAGATTTAACTCCTAAGGGCCTGGAGCCTCTATCTCCCGCCTTGTTTTGAAATGTGGTTGGGCACCCCATTAAGTGTGCACTCAAAGGTGACTTCAGGGACATTTGCTGTGGCCCTGAGAACAGGAGGAGCAGAGTGAGTCCTTCTGTGCACCAGAGTGAGAGGCCGGCGAGGGCCCGGAACCAGGAGGCGCTCACAGGTCTGCTCTGCGGGGAGTGTCAGTTTTCAGGCCCTAACGTTTCATGTTTCATGTTTGCCGACCTCTGCATGTGCCGTGTGGGTGCAGGGACATCAAAGGCAGGAGGAGGGGGCCTCCCTGCTGGCGCAGGGGTTGGGCGCTGCGCTGTGGAGCTGTCGGCAGCAGCGATGTGAGTTCGATGCCCGGCCGGGGAGATTCCCACAGGGCACGGCAGACCTCTCCTGCCTGCCCGCTGCTCCCCTCGGTAGTGGATTTCCATCCATCTGCCTGTTCTGCCCCCCACTCTGTCTCTGGTGAACCCTCTCACCACTCCACAACTCTGGCCTGCACCCTCAGCTTGTATGCATCAATAATAAATAATTTTTAAAAATTAAAAAAAAACAAAGGCAGGGGCTACGGGACACCGGGAGCGCGGGCGCGGCGCAGGCGGGGCCTGGCGCAGTCCCGAACGCCCGCGCAGAAGCACTCGCCGAATCACGCTGCGGTTTCCGCGGTTCCACGTAACTTTCACCAGCATCAGCTGCCAGTTTACGGGTCCCCAGAGAAACCTGCCAGGTCCCAGGTTTTATAGGCCGCCTCAAGGAGACCTCACAAATCAAGTGGCGGGAAAGCGTGACCCCGTGCGGGCCACGCACCTCGATTCCGAGTAGGGGACACTCCCTCTTCGTCCTCTGCAGCCATAGTTTGGCACTTTCAGGTGATTCCGCCGTTGCCCGGAGACCCACGCTGCGGGGTCAGTGACGGCACCAGGTCTCCCGCCCTCCCCTCCGAGACGGAGCCTGCGGCCCTGCCCGCGGCCTGGCGCCGCCCTGGAGCGGGCGTGGGCGTCGTGAGTGGGCGCAGCTGGGCCAGGACTGCGCATGTGCGGGCGGCGCAGAGGGGCGCGCGGCGGGGCCGTGCGGCGGGTGCAGCAGAGACTCCGAGAGACGCCAGAGCCCGGAGAGAGGGCAGGTTCTGGGGCCGGAGGCTGCAGGCTCCCGGCCCCCCGCCCCCGCCTGCCCGGGGCCTGGTCGCCTCTCTCGAGTGCACGACACTAAAAGCCTGAAAACGCCCCCCGGGCCCCAGACCCCTTTAGCCGCCTGCTGGAGCGCGGGCACCTGTCCCCTTCCTGCGCCGCCCTGGCACCTGCCCGGCCTTCCTGCGCCGCCCTGTGTTCCCGGGTGGGCGAGGCTGGGGCCAGGGGCTCTGGTGTCACCCTAGGAGGATTCTTCAACCGAGACTGCCCGAAGCCTCTGCCGCCTCCCCCAGGGAGACCGGGAGGTCGAGCGGCCCAACCCTGACCCGGCCGTGGTAAGACGGCCAGTGTGGACGCCGGCCGGTGTGGACGCTCCTCGAGAGCAGCGCTGCTGCCTCGGGCATCTGTCCGGTCTCAGCGCCCCACACGCTGGTTTGTTCTATTTTCATTTTACAGAGAAGCTGGATTTCAGGCCGGCCGGGGGCCTGAGGTGGCGCAGGCGGGAGGCTGGACGCACCTGTGGACATGGGCGCGGGAGCCCGCACCGGCAGCGGTTCCCTTTGCTTCCCTGCGACACATTCCGCCCGGGTGAGCACTTCTGGGGCGCGAGGCCCTGTCCCTGTGCGAGGCCGGGGCCCCAAAGGGAGGGGCCTGTGGGGGGGCAGACCTCTGGCCTCCCTGCCAGAGAAGAAGGCGGGGGTACCCGGGTGCTGGCGATGTCGGTTTTGGAGTCGATGGCTCCGAGAGCGGGGTCCCCAGAGCTCCCCTCGGCGGCACGCGGCAAGTTTCTCCACGGCCAGAGACTTAGTGACGTTGAAGAGAACAGGTTTCCCAGGGAGGGGCAGGGAGGCAGGTCGCGGCACAGACACCCGGGGCGGGGACAGCTGCCGTCGTGGGGCAGGGTAAGGTTTCGCCCTCCTCTTTCAGTCGGGGCTCGTCCTCCCGAGGGCCCCTCTGCTGCTGCTGCTGGTAACTGACCGGGAGCTGCATGGAAGCTCCACGGGGCTCAGCCTCACGCTGGCTGCCTGGGGGTGTCGGGGTTCCCTGGGCTGATGGCCACGCTGATCGCTCCTCCCCGCCCCTCAGGGGAGTCAGGCGCTCGTCTGGGACGCCTCTTTACTGAGTCCTCTCTCCGCGGCACTGGGGTGCCCCGAGCCTGGCCACAGGTCTGCTCAGCTCTGCACTGGGGCCTTCTGGGTGGATTTTAACTCCCAGCCCCCTGCCCCCACCTGTGCAACGCGTGCCACGGCTGGGTGTGTAGCGTTGGCTTCTTGAAGAAAAGAGTCCCGGCTTTTGGGGGGTGTCCCAGCACTTCTCTGGGAAGGGCTTGACTGGATTCCCTCCCTATGGGGGGCGCAGACATTCATGTTGCAACTTCTTCCTTTTCTGAGTCACCCTGCCGAGAAAATCATCTGAGTGTTCCTAAAATCGACATGGCGCGATGGGCGCGGTGGGCGCTCTGGGCTGTGCTGCGCTGCCCGCCCCGCGCATGCGCCCGCCCCCGCCCCCGCGCTCCATCCGGTCCTGTCAGCGCGGCCACCCCTCTCCAGCGGCTCCGGTCCCCCTCTGGCCCTCTCTCCCTCTCCCCAGGCTTTAGTCCCCAGCCCCTCTAGACCAGGAATCCTGCCTCTTCCCACCCTGGCCCTCCTTTGATGTGGAAGTTCTGGGCTTCTCCCAGCAAGAATCCAGTCAGGCCAGTTTAACAGGAACCCCCAGCCCCAGCCCCCCTCCCCCCTGCTCCCCTCCCTGCCCCGGAATCCCAGAATCCTCACCGCCCTCTCCCCTAGCGGGACTGAGCCTTGCTAATCGCAGCTGAGCAGTCGCGATGTCTCCCGAGAGCCCAGGTGGGCTCGCCTGTGACAGCCGCGCGTCCCGGCCTGCTTCTGCGCCTCTCCGCTTTGACAAGCTCCTTCCTTCCTTCCCAGCCGGGAAACGCTCGCTCACTAGTTCAGACTCGACTCAAAAGTCACTTCTGAGAGTCCCAGCGCACTTCAGACCCGCCTTTATTCCCCAGCTTTTGACAGTGCATTTTGTATAGGGCAGGGAGAGGGCCCCCCAGAAGCCCCCGACCTGCCTGCTCTAAACAGGCGCTGCCATCCGCCTCATCGAGACAACACACACAGACCTTTAATGGGAAGGAACTTTCATGCAGTTCGCGTGCGATACAGAAAGGACAGAGACCAGTTTCCAGACCAAGCACCCAAACCTCCTGCCCCCTCGCGGATGAAACCCCCAAACGGATTGGCCAAGCGGCCGAGAGCTGCCGCAGTCTAGAGCACCTTCCGCGGGGACCCACAGAAGAGGGCCAGAGGCAGACAAGTCCGGGAGGGCGAGCGCAAAACCGAAGTCAAGATAAAAGCCGCCCCAGCCCCTCCGTCTCAGCCCGGCCAGAGCGGACGCCCGCAGCTGCTCCGGCTCCGCCCCGGCGCCTCCTCGGCGAGCGCCCCGTGATGCTCCTCCAGTCTCTCGGCATCTCCTCCTGCTCAGCTCCACCCTGCCTAGGGAGGGCCAGGGAACCTGGAACCTCCCCTTTTCTTGGGGACCCCCGTTAGAATTTGAGTCACCTGCTGCTCCTGCCAGCAAGTGCGGGGCACCCTCTTCTAAACACCCCCCTTCCCTCCAAGTCGGGCCACATGGGCTTGAATGGCCTCGGGGTCTGGGCGGGGCAGGACAGGGGCTCTGAGTTCAAGACAACCCCACGGCCTCTTCTCTCATGCAGGCCTAGGGGATTTCCGGGGGGCCACCTGTCACCCCGTATCTGGCCTTCCCAGATGCACGAGGTATTTTTATTCCTTTCCCAGACTTTGTCCTCCTGTGAAAAAGCGCTGATGCCCTGGGGCGTGCTGAGTTCCAGGAACCTCTTTCCCCTGAACCCTCAATGGCTGATCCGCAGGACCCTCCCCGCTTTGCCCTGTGGGGCAGTCTCCCCAGCGAGGCAGAGACTCTCCTTGGGGTGCGGGCAGGACCACACCACCCCAGGTAGGAGCCAGAGACCCAGGGACACCGTGGCTGTTACTTGACGAACGCAGCTGTGTGGGGGTGAGACCTGCGGGGCCTTTGGATTCGGGCCAGGCTGAGCATCACAGGGCACTCCCTGGGCCTCTTCCTCTGGCCAGAAAGTCACTCTGCGACCCCCAGGGCAGTCTCTTGCCTTCTCTGGAACCAGCCTTCTTGTCAAATAGCAATGCTAACGCCTGTTTTATCTGCACTTAGAGGGTTTTGTAAGGGTCAAGTGAGATAATAGACTAGAAAGCATTTGCAAAGTTCCCTGTAAGCTGCAGTGAAGAATGATGCCAGAAGCACCAGAGGGGCCGCCCTGGGTCCCTCCAGGCGGCGTGAGGGCTGAGAACAGCGTCGTCCTTATAGGCCGGCCCTGCACATTGCCATCCCGAGTGCAAGAGAACTTTATTTTTAAAGATCTGTTACGCAGGCAAGAGCTGGGGTGCAGGCCAGAGGTGTGGGGGTGAGAGGACTCCCCAGAGACAGAGTGGGGAGCAGAACAGGCGGATCGACTGAAACCCACTGCTGAGGGGAGCAGCGGGGAGACAGGAGAGGTCTGCTGTGCCCTGTGGGAAGCTCCCTGGCCAGGGATCAAATTCAGGTCACAGTGGCTGCCGACAGCTTCATAGGCTGAGACTAAACCCCTGCGCCCCCAGGGAGGCCCCTCAAATGAAGTTTATTATCTAATACTGTCTTTTTTCCCTCCTGCATTGCTATATGAGCACAGTAGTGAAATTACATAAATTTTATATGTCAAACTGTTCATTATTTAGCATCAAGCCCGGCTAAGTTTACCCTGCGCTCCCGCTCCTGCCCTCTGCGCTTCTCTTGCTCCGAACAGGGAGAAGAACCCGACCTCACTTTCCAGCAGGACTTAAGCTTAAATAAAATGATCTTTCCTTAGCTTATGCGCCCAGGGACCCGCCTCATAGCCCTTATTCTCGTGGAACCACAACCCAATCAGCCATTTCAAAGTTCGGGCGCAGACGTCTCTGTTAAAATGACCTCTGCGGCACTTCCACGGACGGCGGAACAGTTCCCCGCGGTATCCCCAGCAGCTGGCCGCCATCGGCCACCACAGGAGCCGTGACGCTGAGGGCAGCTTGAGAAGAGGCCGACGGGCGCCCGCATCCACGGAGTTGACGCCCTGCGGGTAGAGCCCCGGCCCCGGGCCCGTGAAACAGACGCGAGAGTAAAGGGAGACCCTGCGCATGAAATCTCAGGAATGCGGAAAGTCGGCGCTGCCATCTCGCAGGACGCCTGAGCCGGCTGCCTCGCGGCTGCCTGTAACTGACCTCCAGGGGTCAGCGGGCAGCCTGCGCCTCGAGAGCCAGCCCGCCCCAGGGCGGGGTCTGCGGACGGAACCCGAGCGCTCGGAAGGCGAGTTCTGATGGCTGCGGCCAAACACGACTTCCTGTTTCTGAGGAGAAAGGCTTAGAAAGTCTCATAAAAATACTCAAAGGGCTTCTTGGATATCAAAGGGGCCTTAGAAAACATTGTTTGACGAGTTAAGTGTGTGGAATCAGAAACACACGGAATTCATTTCCTTTAAAATGCACGTGGGATTAAGAATTATGGAGAGAAGGATTTAGGAAAATGCATTTGAGTTTTTATCAAACTTAACTTAAAATGTGCAAGACATAACTGGGATTGCGTTAGATGTCTAAATCATGCTTCGCGTGATCTCTTAAGAGGTGCAACTGTTTCCACATAAATGCACGCACACACGGAAGATGAGCTTATAAAATAACGGATCGATTTTTAAGATCGATCTTGGGAATTTTACGTACAAATGAATATCTGTATCATATTCAACCACCTGCAAGCCCCACACAAGAAGCAGCCCCACCCCCACACCTCCTGCCCCAGACCCAGCTACAAACCTCCACGCCTGCTCTGTCTCCAGTGTGGCTTCAGGGTTTGCAGAACGTGACTTTGAATAGCTTCAGTATAGATTTTCTGCCTAGGTTTGGAAAAAACAAATTTCATTTAGAATCAAGTCTCATGTTTAAATTATGTGACAATACGGGCGTTTTAACACGAGCTTAAGAAAGTCTAATACCACTTCATTGTGGGTGTTAAATGGATTCTTTGACAGTCAAGATAGAGAAGATCCAAAATATTCCGAGCAGTAGAATCCTAGAAGCAGCAGTCGGCTCAGCGGGTGATTATCCCAAAGGACGATCCCTGTTTACATGGATCCATTTTGTGACCTCTGCTTAAAACGAACCCTATTACTTTAGAGTGAGGCTGTGCGGTGGGGGGTGCGGCGGGGGGTGCGTGCGTGTCTTGTGTGGGCACCCGCAAGGCAAGGGCCAAGCACTGGCCTGGCCACAAGGGGAAGTCCCCGAGGTAGGGCTGTGGGCGACGCCGCCGCTCCTGTCCGTCTGGCCCGTGTTTCTGTGACGGCACTGGGTGGCTTGCGCGCTGGCCCATGGGAAGGCCGTTAGAGAGTGGGTTCCCTTGTTCCTCTTTTTTCACTTCAGTGGTTTGGAAATTGTCAGCTATATACACATTGGGCAGATTGCTAGTGGGGAGGGGGGCTTGCAGATCCACTCTGCTTTCCTGAAAAAGCAAGGAAGAGGCAGAGACTGGGTTCCCATTGTTAAACACACACCCACTTATTATCTATATAGGAATGTGTATATATATATATATTATATATAATAAAATGTGCACACCTATTTTGTGTACTTACGAAAACAATATATGTGTGCACATATCTATTTTATTCATTGCATGTAAGTGCATGCATACATCTTTATTACATAGACCTTATCCTGAGAAGCGGGCTCCGCCCCAGGCAGCGGGCGCCCGCGCGCTCTCGCGGGCCCGACTGCGCACGACGCGGGCAGCGCGGTCCCCGCAGTTGTGTCCGAGTCGTAGCCAAGTCAGGACGACGAAGCACATCCAGGAGCTGAGGAGTCTCATGTGGTCTCAAGGCCGCGCCTGCTCAGCAGCCTGAGGGGAGCAGCTCGTTAAACAGTTTTACTTTGAGACTTCTTGGAGGAATTTTTTTTTTTAATGAAAAAGAAAAATGCTGCACCCCCACTCCTCAAACCCCTTGATCACCCCCTTCCAGGTGCTGGCGGTTCCGCGGAGCCCTGCGCGTCCCGGCTGCCCCTCTGGTCCTCGTTCCTCACGCTTCCCCCTGGAGTGAACTTCGTTTTGCCTCCGATCGCTCCCAAACCCCACGTTCCGTCGCCTTCGTTTGCCTGCGCGGCGCTGTGCCCGCCACGAGCGACGCTTCTGACCAGTGAGGTCGGCGGACACCCCCCCCCGCACCGCTCCCCACGAAATGCCCCCTCCGGCACCCGCCACGGAAACGCGGGCAGCGCAGGCGGCCTCGGCTGCCCGGGAAGGGGATTTGTCGCACGGAACCGCGGTTCCGAGAAGTCCACGGGCTTATTTCGGGCCGCTGCGTGGCGTGTGCTAGGCCGCACACCCGCGTGTGAGTGGGGGTGTGTTCAAACTTCGGCACAGAAGGCTTCTCAAACCAGGAGCGTCACCCCCGCACTCAACCCTCGGGGCCCTTCGGCGCAGTGAAAGGGGCGCTCTCTGTTCACCCCAGAGCCCCGAGCGTTCGGGAACCCCTGCCTCAGACCTCCGGATGCTGGGACCGCGCCGCTGCCCGCGGAGCCCCAGGCTGCAGCCGCTGCCGCACCTCGCCCCGCCCCGCAGACGCCCCACTGGACAGGTGTGCACAAAGGTGAGTGTGCAGAGGGGCGCAGAGGGGCGCAGAGGGGCGCAGAACCTGCGTTTTAAGTAGCCCAGAGCCGAGGGAGCTGCCCAAGGCTGAGTCCCGGCGTCCAAGCCCAGAGGCGCGGGGCTGCAGGCTCCGCCCGCCCTGCCCCGGCCCGCAGCAGGCACCGCCCTCGGTGCAGAGACGCCCTTACTCCTTGGTAAAGACGTCAACGTTATTTGGACTGTCTCACACTGAAAACTCCTAGCGAGGGCCTCCCCGGGGCGCAGGGCTCAGTCGCAGCCTATGAAGCTGTCGCAGCCGCTGCAGCACGAGTTCGATGCCCAGCCAGGGAGCTTCCCGCAGGGCACAGCAGACCCCTCCTGTCTCCCCGCTGCTCCCCTCAGCAGTGTGCGTCAGTGGATCCGCCTGTTCTGCTCCCCGCTCTGTCTCTGGGGAGTCCTCTCGCCCCCACACCTCTGGCCTGCACCCCAGCTCTTGTGTGCATAAATAAATACTAAAAAACAAATGCTGCCCAGTTTGAGGAAATAGAAAATGAGGGCAAGGAAGCAGGCGGCACGGGAGAACAGGCGGCAGAGTCTCTCTGGCCTCAGCCGTGCACAAAAAGGGTTTCTTCTGCCAAGGCTCTTTTTGTCTGTTTTCTTTTCCACAGAATTTCCTAGGGAGGCAGCTACAAAGCAGCTCGGGATTTTTAAGCATCTTGAATAGATCAGAGGAAATTCAGATGAATCGCGAGGCGAGCGCGGCCCGCTCCGCCGAAGGTCAGGACCTCCAGGAAGCGCCAGGGCTGCAGGAAGCTGCAGTTATTACTGAAAAAAAGAAAAATCCGGGGAGGGGAGCGGCGAGGGGGAGGGGAGGTGTGGGAGGAGCCGGTGCAGCTGGGGTGCAGGGGCAGGGAGGCAGGGGGATGCCTTAGCGGGGGAGGGGAGCTGGACCCGAGGATACAGAGAAGAACTGGGTGGTGGGAAGGAAGACAGAAGGAGAACGGACTTCTCAGGAAAAGCAGATTTGGGGAGGGGAAAGGGATTTGCTGCGTGTTTTGAACATCAAGCTGATGATAAAATGGCAGAGACCAAACCTCTGGGTCACCGAAAGCCTCTGGGTGCAGGAGCCTGGTCTCAGCGGGGGACGGGGCGGCGCTGGGCTGCGGAGGGGGGCTGACAAGGCCGCGGTCAGAGATCCCGTAGGGCATTCTTCGTGCCTGCAAGGGGCCTGCCGTGCTGGAAACCCCGCGGCTCCTTCGGGGCCCGCACAGCGTGGTGAGGGCAGCAGGGAGAACCTGTGGCCGCCGCCCTTTCCGACGCCCCCTCATCCCTGCTCACGGGGCCGGGGACCCCGGGGGGCTGTTTGCTGCGCTCAGTCATCAGGGCTGAGTTTTCTGTGTCGGCTGAATTCAAACACCAGTTGCGGCAGGTATGACGTCAGTCCCATGATTTCAACCTCTAAGTGCCTGGACCCCCAGGACAGGCGCCGGCGTGAAGGGGCACACGCAAGAGCCAGGCACCAGCCCGGGGGGGTCCGGGCCAGGGAGGGGTGCGGGCCGCGCTCCCCTCTGGGCCTGCGCCCCGGGCTGGGCGGGAGCCCCCTCCGGTGCTGGGGAGGGCCCGTGCCCGGTCACAGAGCAGCCCCTTCTGAACCGCCGGGTTTGTGGGAGTTGTCGGGCCCAGCGTGAGTTGGCTTCTCCAGCCTCGAAGGGCGCGTCAGTTGAGGGGTAACTACGAGCCCACACCCGGCTCCTGCAGAGCGCTGCCGTTTCCTAAAGCGGTTGGAAATTGCTGGTTAAGGATGCTCCGGAATGTTCCATGTGCAGATGGACACGAGGCCTGAAAGTGCCCAGAGGGTCAGGGCCCACCTTGCAGGCGTCCGCTTCTTTGAGATGATTCTTGCCCGTGGATTTAGAATCAAGGAGCAGTGGCCGAGTAGTAGATGTGGACTCTTTAAAGTTGGCTGTTTGCTTGGTTTTTTTAAGATTTATTTATTTGTGCACACAAGAGCTGGGGTGCAGGCCAGAGGTGGGGGGGTGAGAGGACTCCCCAGAGACAGAGTGGGGAGCAGAACAGACGGATCCACTGAAATCCACTGCTGAGGGGGCAGCGGGGAGACAGGAGAGGTCTGCTGCGCCCTGTGGGAAGCTCCCTGGCCGGGGATCGAACTCGTGCTGCAGTGGCTGCCGATAACTCCATAGGCTGAGACTGACCCCTGCGCCCCCAGGGAGGCCCCTCAAAGTGGTCTGTGTGGTAAGAAGCAGCACTTCAAGCCCAGGCTTTAAAGGTGAATTTCTGAGGCATGGAACAAGCACCTATTAGTGACCCTTCCCTTTCTGCGAAAGACACAGAACATGGGCCGAGGGCGCGGGTCTGACCAGAAGCGACCAGCCCGAGTCTCCATTCGCAGAGGGCAGAGCAGATTTCCCTAACGGCTGCCCAGATGCCGGTGGACGTGTGTGGGCTCTCCGGTCTTCGAGGCCTCCGTCCTGCCAGGTCTCCTCCCTGCCAGGTGTGCCGGCCGCGGTGCCCTCGTGCACGACTGCCCTCTCCCCTCTGCCCTCGTCCATCTGGCCTGAGAAGGGCCCTGACGCAGGCGTCGCCTTCGTCCCTGCCCACAAATTCTGCCACCGGCGGGCAGGGGCTGGGCAGTGGCCTGCCAGCAGCCGCTCTGGCCAGTCAGCTCTCGCCTTTCCTCTTTGCCTCCCCTGTCTTCTCGTTCCCATCATGGATTTTCTTTTTTTTTTCCTTAAAGATTTATTTATTTATGCATACAAGCTGGGGTACAGGCCAGAGGTGTGGGGTGGCGAGAGGACTCCCCAGAGACAGAGTGGGGAGCAGAACAGGCAGACCAGAAACACACTGCTGAGGGGAGCAGCGGGCAGGCAGGAGAGGTCTGCCGCGCCATGTGGGATTCTCCCCGGCCGGGTGTCGAACTCGCGTGGCCACTGCTGACAGCTCCACAGCGCAGCGCTCAACCGCTGCGCCACCGGGGAGGCCTCATCATGTATATTCTTAATGGAATGAAGTAAAGTATTAAATACATGAAAACAAGACAGATAATAGTAGCAAAAAGCTTCCAGAACGTTCCATCTTTAAGACATCGCTGATGTTTTCAGGAGTCTGGTCAAATTCCTAGTTCTCTGTCTCCCAGTGAATGCATCTTGGGGGGCAGAGCCGGGTGGGGTTTCTGTGGTGTTCACGGTGCCCATAACCCATCTCTCCTCTGCTGTTCATCTTTCCCCTAAACTGGCCCCAGGACACCCCAGCCCACCGCCGCTTCTTCTTGCTCAGCCGGAATTCTCGTCTCACTGACAAAGCCCTTCTGAGGCCAACGGGCCAGGGACTCCCGCTGGGCAGGCCCAGAACAGCTGACGAAGCTCACGGTGGCGGTGATTTCCGGCCATCGCTGTCTTGATTTGGTGATTGGCCCCCCGGCTCCCGGAGGGGCGCTCGGGCATGGGGAGGGGGTGGGGGAAACAGCAGCCGCTTTCCTCGGAGGTGGCTGCGGTGGGGGCGTCCAGCGCGGAGCCCCAGCCCGCTCCCTCCGGCCAGCCGCGTGGCTGGGGAGCAGCTAGCCCAGTTCCCCAAAGGCAGTTTCCACCACAATGAAAGGGGAGAACGGTCCCCTCAACCTAGTAAGGCTTTGGTGATTAAAAAATCTATCAGTCGTCTATGATCTGTGCTGAGAATACCTGGAAGAGAGCAAATTCTCAACACTTTTTAAAGATAGTCTTATTTTTAGTGTGTTATATCACTATCATGTCTATGATCGCATGGTCTTCTTTCTCTTAACAATAGTCACGTTGGGGCCTCCCCAGTGTACAGCGGGTTAAAGCGCTGCGCTGTGGAGCTGTTGGCAGCGGTGATACGAGTTCGACGCCCAACTGGGGAGCTTCCCACAGGGCACAGCAGACCTCTCCTGTCTCCCCGCTGCTCCTCTTAGCAGTGGGTTTCAGTGGATCCGCCTGTTCTGCTCCCCACTCTGTCTCTGGTGAACCCTCTCACTGCCCCCTGCCTCTGGCCTGCACCCCAGCTCTTGCGTACACAAATAAATAAAATAAATCTTCAATAAATAAATAAATAAATAAATAAAGTGAGAGCTTGAACTGCCGACACCAAGGCCACAGGACGGGCAGCACCGTGGTCCCCCCAAATACCATGGGGGACAGGATCCTCCCAGGCCTCCCGCAGGGCCAGATTCTGCAAATAGCAGTACCAAGGCCACTGCGGACTCGGCCGGTGCAGACGCTTCGAGAGGTTGGAGGTGGGAACCAGTGGCTGTGAGTCGGTCGTCTCCTGCCTCGGTTTACCTCATCGCTTTATAGTCAGTATTTAATAGCTTTATGACTGAGGAAATGCTTCGCATTTCCCTGGAAAACGAGGGAAATATCTCATTTAACACTTCCTGTGCCGGCTATTTTCTGTGCCACCGCATGAATGGTAGAAACATTCAATAAAACACACACAACTCCTGAACTACCGGATATATTTTAATGAAATTTTAAATGCATAGAGATTAAAGCTTCTAGACTGAGCACGATCAAAGAAATAGCTCCTAATAGTTCCAAATAAATCCACCGTGGCGTGAAAAACTGGAGACTAGCTGAACACGTGAATACGTGAGCAGAGCAAAAAGTGTTAAGAATCTAGCTAAATTTCTAAAACCATGAGACAGAGATGCCAGTGTAAGGGGCCGTCCACTCTCAGGCCACTGGCCGCCTGTGTTAGCCCTCCCCCAGCCTCCTCTGCTTCCTCTCTGCCCCCCTCTTCCTTCTCCCCACGCTCCTGGAAAAGCTCGGACGCGCCACGCGCTGCATTGGCCTCTGGGCAGCACACGGCACCGTCCGGTTCGCCGTGTTCCAATGCGACGCGGGGGCGTGGCGCCGGCCACGCAGGGCGCGCTCCCTGCCCAGGCTGGCTCTTCCGCTGCGCGCGCTCCTGAAGGGCCTTAAAATATTGGGAGGCAAATTAAGCGGGGAGAAACCCTTTTCCAGAGGGTCAGAACGGTCTGTGCTCTGCACATGAGCTGAAAAGGCGACGGGATGAAAACGTTGTTCATCCTTGTTACAGGTTACAGAGCACCTCGGCGTCACCGAAACACACATCTGGACCTAAGGTCCAGATCTGGAGGCTCAGGCCCCCGCTTTCCTTCCCCGGCCGCAGCGGACACGCAGCACCAGGGCGGCGCCTCTCTGGGGCTCCCGTCAGAGGGCCCGACGGGCAGGGATGAGGAAAACCCTCAAGAAGCGAGCGGGAGACCCGGGGAAAGTATGTGGAGCGCAACCAAGGAGTCCCAGGTGTCCCGCCCTCCCCCCGAGGCGGACCCCGCAGGCCCGCGCTGCCCTTGGGCCCTGGGCACGTGGGCGGGGGAGCGGCCGCACCTGGGCCCGAGACCGGGCTGATGAGCGGCGGGAGCGCGGCGGCGGCGGCGGAGGCAGCGGAGCGAGAGCGCGGGCAGAGGCCCGTTCGGGTTCGGGGTGCAGCAGAGGCGGCGAGACGCCTGAGAGCCAGAGAGCGAGGATTCTCGGGTTGGGAGCCTGCGGGCCCCCGCCCCGCCCCGGGCTGCCCTGCACCTGGTGCCTCTTTATGAAAGACCATTGAAAGCCTAAAAAGCCGCGACGGCCCCAGAACGCTCCTCTTTGCCCCGTCCGCCTGCGCCGCGGAGAACCTGCTCCTGGGCATCCCCCAGAAGGTGAGAAACAGAGAAATGCCGCCTGCCCGTGGGGGGCGCGCGCCCCGACTCCTCCCAGCTTCGGCGCTGGCAGCCGGGCTGGAAGGCGCCCTGGCCGGGGGAGGGGGACGGGCGTGGCGGCCAGGGCTGCCCGGGGGGGCTGGCGCGGGCCGGCTGTCCGCAGCGGCCTCCTGACGGCGCCGGGCGGGTCGCGCTGCTCTGGGACGCCCGCGCGCCCTGCAAGGGCCTTCTCCAGCCTGCTGGGCGCACGGCGTGCGGGCGCCGCGACCGCGGAGCTTTCTGAGAACCGAGGAGCGGCTGCAGGAGGCGCCTCAGCCCGGGCTGCGCACACGCCCGAGCGCAGTGGAAACGCTTCGCCCAGAGAAGCGCTGCGAGGCGCGGCGCAGCCGGCCCTGGTGGGCACTTGGCCCGGCGGGGGGCCGAGCAGGAGGCCCGCAGCCCGCCCTGGCCAGCCGGGGCCTGACAGGGGAGCGCAGGGGGCGCCAGCCGGGCTCAGGCCGGGGCTGGCGCCGCCCCTCCTGTCCAACGCACAGGCGCCTTCGCCCGCCGGCCCTGCTGCTCCCCGGAGTCTGTTTCCTTCTCGGCCGCCACGGACTCTCCATTGGAGGGGTCTCCACACAGAGCAGCCCTCGGCGCTGCAGGGGAGGACCCGCCCCCCAGGCCTTCTGTCTTTATCTGCTTGTTTGTTTGCTTGTTTGTGTTTCTCCAGCCACAGGCTGGCTCACAGGGATCTTCGGTTCGTGGTTGTCTGTTGCCCCTGATTGGAGCAAAAGTCCTTTCCTTAAATTCCATTTTCAACGCCCTAGCTCTGTGCGGGCTGTGCCCCCTCCGCCGCTCGCCTGCGTGTCTCTGGGTTCTGGGCCTGTGGGGCTCCTCCAGGTGGGAGCTGAGCCTCGGCCGATGTCCGTCAGAGTTGCTGGGAACGCACTGTTATGGTTCTTTTTTAAAGATTTATTTATTCATGCATACGACAGCTGGGGTGCAGGCCAGAGGTGTGTGTGTGGGAGGGGGTGAGAGGACGCCCCAGAGACAGAGTGGGGAGCAGAACAGGCAGATCCACTGAAACCCACTGCTGAGGGGGCAGCGGGGAGACAGGAGGGGTCTGCTGCGCCCTGTGGGAAGCTCCCTGGCCGGGGTCGAACTCGCGCTGCAGTGGCTGCCATACCTCCATAGTGCTGAGACTGACCCCTGCGCCCCTGGGGAGGCCCGATTATAATTCTTTTACCCACCTGCCTACTGGTCATGGCCAATGATGTTTGAGCATCACTTTATTTACAGCAACTATAGAATACAACAAAAATTACATAAATTAACCACATAACTCTATGCTTCTGGAGGGAGGGACCATGGGCTTTGTAAGTGCTCTCTGAATGCTGAAAGAAAGAACAAAAGCAGGACGGAAGGCAGGTGAGAGGAGAAAGGCGGAGGCCCAGCTCACCCTCCGCCTCTCTAAGCGCTCAGTCGTGTCCTCGCTGCCCAGTCTGCGCCCTGGACGCTCCGGCCACCCTGGCGTGTGCTTGCCCTGCCCTGACCCGAGCGCCCAGCTTACACTGGGCCTTTCTCCTGACACCGCCTCCCCCGGATTTATACCAAAGCTCGTTTTATGCAAACGTCAGACAGCTTAGAGGAGCTATGGCGGAGTGATGGCAAATATTGTTTATTGTTTTGAGTATTTAAAATAAAAACGAGGGTGCCGATTGTTTGGCCTCAGCCAGAGGCTTTGCTAGCAAGTGACATTATGGCTTCCAGTCTTGGGCTTGTTAAATCCAAATGGAACGGTGTGTCCCAACCTGAACCCCTAAACTGAGTGCTTGCCACCTTGCTTGAAGGGGCTGGAGACTCAGAGTAACTGAGACAAGAAACCAGAACTCGAACTGCAGTTTCAAAGGCAGATGCACCCTGGATTTGATGTTTCTGTTACTTCTTGGACTCTCGGGGTGAAATGTCTGCTCCCCAGCCCGGGTGCGCCTGCCTCAATCCTGGGGCGCTCACTTCCTACAGGGCCCCCTCGGGAAGCCAGGAGGTGATAGCACTTTGCACATCATGGTGCTTTGACATGACCAGATGTCGCCTTTGGTCTGCTCCCCTGGAAAGCTGACTGAGGGGAGACGTTTGTGCAAGAGGGTTGGAAGGTGAACTCAGAAATAGCATCATAAAAAAATAAGGGTGCAAGCTGGAAAGTTGGACTGCAAGGGCTTCTCTAGAGGCCTCAGCTACCAATTCCGGGGGTGCAGGAACTGGGGGGAAGGCAGAGGGGACGTGTGTGCCCAGGGAGCAGGAATCGGCACTGCCTGATTCCAGGCAGTTCGAGCCCTGGGGAGACAACTCCTTTAGTGCAAGGGCCACTTCCAGAACAGGTGCTCCCTGTTAAGAGTGAGCTCTGGGTTCTCCCAGTAGCTGGGGAAGTGCCTCGGGCTTGCAGAACGGGATGGCGAGCTCCACCATCTGTTGATTATGTCAGCAAAACCATCTGGTGAGCTCGACATCAGTAACCAAGTTATAGAGGAGAGACCCACACTCTGGCCCTCACGGGTGGCCCCTGCTTCTACTTGGGTCACACATTCTGGGGGGGCAGAGGTAGGCCTGGAGTCCAGGTTTCAAATGAAGGCCCAGTGAGGGAGATTCCTGGAGCTGAATAAGTCCAGGCTGGGGGAGGGGGATAAATAAATAAGTGAATCCCTAGGGAATGCTCTAAATGGACCACAAAATAGCCATCAGTTTCTTTTAGAGTTAAATAAACTCTTAAACCAAATAATCTCTCCGAGATCATCACCTATGAGAACGGAAGTCCTACTCATACATGGCAAATAGACGTTAGTCCCTGAATTTTCATGTGAAACTATGCATGATAACCAGAAACTGGAAAATTCCTACTGAAAATCACATAAAGATCATCAGAGAGATAGAAGGCGTTTAACCAATGCTTACATCAGTGTGTATACTGATAGACAAAACAAGGCACACTAGCAGTGGAATATTACTCAGCGATGAAAAATGAATAATTACCAATGCATAAAACAACGTGAGTGGATCCCAAAGCATTATGCTTAACGAAAAAGACGAGGGACGGAAAACGCTCACGATGTGATTTCGTTAATAGGAAGTTCTCTAAGCGACGAGCCCAGCCCACCAGAGCAGGAAGCAGCCGAGGTTGCCTGGGCATGGCGGGCGCAGGGTGGCCTCCAGGGATCCCGAGTGGGCAGTGTTGGCTGACCAGACATGTCTTCCTTGATTTGGTTACAAGAAGGTATGGTTTTCCAGACTATCTGAACCTAGAATTCATAATATGGGGCCTCCCTGGTGGCGCAGCGGTTAAGCGCTGCGCTGTGGAGCTGTCGGCAGCCCGCGATGTGAGTTTGACGCCCAGCTGGGGAGAATCCCACATGGCGCGGCAGACCTCTCCTGCCTCGCCCGCTGCTCCCCTCAGCAGTGTGTTTCTGATCTGCCTGTTCTGCTCCCCACTCTGTCTCTGGTGAAGCCTCTCGCTGCCCCACGCCTCTGGCTTGTACCCCAGCTTGTATGTATAAATAAAAAATAAATCTTTAAAAAAAAAAAAAGAATTCATAATATGTCAAGTAAACATACCTTAATAAGACAGATCTGCCTGCACACACGTGTCTCTGTTGATGCACTGGCTGCTGTCCAGAGGAAGGACAGGAGACAGGAGACTGGCAAAGCTCACCCAGACCTGCAGTGCATTGTCTATCAAAAATCCCAAGACACTGAAACTTTGAACATACGCAGGTGAAAAAAATATTTTTCCAACTTAACTCAAAATAAAATCAAGTGGAATTTAAAAATGGTCTAAATAGACGTTGCAGCATGTCTGTCTGCCTCTCTGTCTACCACCTACCTATGGCATATTAGCTACCGGAATAAAACTGCAAAAATGCAAATTATCAGTTACCTTTTATTCTCAAAATCAGACAATCGAACACCAAAACATTGTCAATAAACTGATGCGCAAGATAAAAGATCTATCACATGTCGCTTACGAGAGAGGAAGACGGCATTTAATAAGTCCGCTTTCAGGAGTCAGGGCAGACTGCGCATCAAAGCCCCGCTAGCGCCTCTAAAAGCCCCACCGCGAGCCGCGCCCTGGTTTCCGCGCTCAGCGTGCGGCCTCGCACGGGCTGGAGCCGGGTCCCCCTGACGTCGCTCTGGGCGGTGCCGGGCGGGCAGCCCCGCAGGAGCGCAGAGAGAGGCGGTGGGGGTGAGGATGCGGGGAGGGAGGGAAAGAGCGGTGAGCGCGTGCGGGATGCCAGGCTGAGAGAGCTGCGAGGCGAGCGGGCATGGGGAGCGGACCCGGCTCGGACAGCAGCGCGGCCTCCCTCCGCGTGGGGCTGCCGCACTGCCCCGCAGGGCTCCCGGGGCCGGACGCCAAGGAAACTGCAATAAAACAGGAAGAGAAAACGGGGGCGCGTGCGGGGGATGTCGAGACTAACTCGGGGCTGAGGACGGGCCCGGGGCTGAGACGCGGCCGGAGGACGAGACAGGCGGGGCTGGGCAGCGTGAGCTGGGACGGCTCGGCCTCTGCTGTGCGGCCGGCCGGCCCCCTGGCGGGCTCGCGAGCCCCGCGGAAGGAGACCCGCGGCGCGAGGGCACGGCCGGCGGCTGCGTGTCCGCCTGGCGCGCGCACGCCGTGGGCCCCGCGGAGGCGGCCTGGACGCCGCTCGTGCCGGCCAGGCTTCCGGAGGCCTGTGCCCGCGGCCGCGCCTGCGTCCCTTACGCCGGACGGCGCTGACTGGCGCTTGCTCCTGGGGCCCGCAGGGCCCGTCGGAGCTTTCCTGCCTCCCTGAGCGGCAGCCGCGCGCACCAGTCTCCTGGCCTCCCTGGCTGGACGCGGGTCCCGCGTGGCGGCCTCGCCTCACCGTCGCGGCTTCCCTGGGCTCCCCTGGAGCCCTGCTGTGCCAGCCGGGCCATCTCCGCGAGGACAGTGGCGCGTAGTCTCACTCCCTTGGAGGCGCCGCGGCTCTGGGCGGGTCTGGGCACGTTCAGCTGGAGCCGCAGACGGTGCCCTGCCGGGGGTGCTCCCGGGCGGGCGAGCCTGACGGGACTCGGGAGTCCGCGCTGCAGGGTCTGACGCTGGTCTCCTCGCCCAAGTTCCTGGCTTTGTGCTGACAGAGGAGAGCCGAGCCCGGAGCTCGCGGAGCGTGCCAGCGTGGGCGGGGGTGCAGCTGGGGCGTGTGTAGCTCTCGGGGGGTTGAAAACTGTTGGAAAAGAGCAGTCGGAAGCGTGCACGTCGCAAAGCCACGCCGAAGCCCCAGTCGCCCGGACAGCGGAGCTCGCGGAATCAGGACGAGCGTTAGGGCAAGGGGACGAGCTGAGAGCCGGAGACACACCCGCGCAGGGAGTGGGCTGGCTCCCGACGGGGGCGGGGAAACTCCACGGGGGAGAGAACGGCCCCCCAGCGGCGCCGCAGGGCCTGCGCTTGGCCAGCGGAGATGACCAGACCCGATGGCACCATTAAATCAGAGAGTTGAAACAACAGAACTTTGGGAAGAAAACGAGAAAACCTCGGCGGTGTGTTCAGCGAAGATTCTTGGAAGATTCTACGAAAGAAAGGCACGTCGATTAGACCTCATCAAAATTTACAAAAAGCACTTGCAACGTGACCACCAGGCCCGGAGCTGCAGACCACCGGGGGTCCCGAGGGCGCCTCTCGCCAGACACGCCCGCTGCGGTCCACTTACTGGCCGCCGGCCTGGCCTGGAGGCTCAGCAGTGCCGCTTTGCTGACGCCCTGCTCCTTCGGTGCCGCTGCAGGCCAAACCTGCGTCCTGTGGCTTGGGCTTGGGCCGCGTCGTTTCCTCTTGCCGGGAATGTTCCTGCCAGTCTGCTTTGCGAGCAAAAGGCCAAAGTAAAGCGCCACTGCCCCGTGAAAGGGCCTTCATCCCACTCGGGAGCGGTTTTTTCTCTTGCTAATTGGAAGTTTGGTTTTTACGATTCTTGGGGAATTTCCCGAACTTCTTCTGTTCTACGCTTCTTCATGGGCGTCTTCGCGTCCTTAGCAGGGCACAGGTTCCTCAGCGAGGCCTCCGCACACGCCCCTTGGGGTCTGCCGGCCCTGCCCCCCACAGAACTCTCTGAGAGGCGAGGGCCTGGCGGGCTTGCGGGGAAAGGCTAGTGTGGGGCTCTCAGGGAGTTCCGGGCTGTACAGTCGCCTCGGGTTGTCTGCTGGGCGGCTGCGAGAAGTCGGACTCCACGCTCCGGTGCTCCCTGCCTGTTTCTGGCGCGCCCGAGCGGCCCGGGAGGAAGCGGTGTGAGAGCTCAGTCTCGGCGCATCGGGGCGGCTGAGGCGCTGGGGGGGGGGGGGCAGACCCGCCTCGTCCTCGCAGCTCGCGCCCGAGATGCGGACACCGGAGGCTCAGCTCTGAGCGGCTGCGGGGCGGTGGGCCGGGGCGTGGAAGACAGGTAGGTGCAGGGCCAGGAGTGCTGCGCAGGGCTAGGTGGGGCTTGGGGCAGGAAGCAGGGACGCCCAGGTGTGAGGGGCAGACGATGGGAGAGGACAAGAGAGACGCCGCGGAGGGTCTGCGGGGCCTCAGGAGGGACGTTCTCCGGGGAGGCCGTGAGGTGGGAGATCATGCAGGAGGGCTGGTTTCCATGGGGGGTCTTGGCGGACGCTCACCTCGCGGCCTGGGGAGAAAGGTGCTCAGAAGGAGCCATCTCGGGCCTCCCTGGGGCGTAGGGGTTAAGCGCAGCATAAGAAACTGTCGCAGCCCCTGCAGCACGAGTTCGATCCCTGGCCAGGGAGCTTCCCACAGGGCGCAGCAGACCCCTCCTGTCTCCCCGCTGCCCCCTCAGCAGTGGGTTTCAGTGGATCCACCTGTTCTGCTCCCCGCTCTGTCTCTGGGGAATCCTCTTGTCCCCACACCTCTGGCCTGCACCCTGGCTCTTGTATACATAAATAAACGAAAAAAAAAATTTTAAAGGAGCAGTTTCTAGCTTATCACCGGAGGAAGCGACAAGGCAAGAGGGGCCACTTTGGGGTGACTGCGGGGGAGCGCCTGAGGCACGGCCACCAGTCGGGGCGGGCGCAGAGGGCGACGCCCACACCCGGGAGCGGGGCGCTGCGGCACCTGAGGGTGCTGGCGAGGGGGAAAGTGAGAGGACAGAAGCGTCCGGGAGGCCTGTGGGTGCCCCCGCCCCGCGGCCAGCGCTGCGTGGGCAGGAAGCCGGATTGTGCCCACACGGGAAAGGCAGACGGGCACAGTCCCGGGGCAGAGGCGGGGCCGCTTACTGTGGGTGGACTCAAAGAATCAGCTCCATTGTACCGTAAAGATCAGAACCAGGGCGAGGAAGGAGAGGACACCGGAGCCCGGGGGTAGCCAAGCCCGACGTGCAGCCAGCGGCGGCGGCGAGGGAGGGCGCCGTGAGGGGGAAGACCGTGTGTGCCTGTGCTGTTTAATTTGAATTCTTTTTTTTTAAGATTTTTTTATATATGCGTAAAAGAGCTTGGGTGCAGGCCAGATGTGCGGGGGGTGAGGGGACTCCCCAGAGACAGTGGGGAGCAGAACAGGAGGATCCACTGAAACACACTGCTGAGGGGGCAGCGGGGAGACAGGAGGGGTCTGCTGCGCCCTGTGGGAAGCTCCCTGGCCGGGGATCGAACTCGTGCTGCAGTGGCTGCCGATAGCTTCATAGTGCTGAGACTCACCCCTGCGCCCCCAGGGAGGCCCTGATTTGAATTCTTTATAGAAAAAAATAAAACGGAGCCCAACAAGGGTGCGGCAGCCGGCAGACCGCCCCGCGGGGTCAGCGAGGGAGAGCGAAGCTGAGGCAGGGGGAGGGCGGTCAGCAGAATGGGGGTGAAGACAGAGCCGGCAGGGCGCTGCGGAACAACCTCCACTTTGCCGTTCCACCCTGGGGGAAGACATCCTCTTCAAGTGGGAAGGTTTTTTAAGAATTTTTACTGATTAGAGAGGAAACCTAGAGGATGCCACAAAAAAACAACAGAAACAAAAATCAAGATCAAAATGTTTCAGTAAACAATGAAAAGTGTTGGGCTTACCACGTGCCCCCAGGGGTGCGTGTCCATGGTCCCGATGGTCTCTGCAGAATCAGGGTCCCCGGCCTTGGGCTTCTCCCAGTGCTGCGCGCAGCCCCCCCGCCAGCCCCCCCCCTCCCCCCGGCCCCCGCACTGCCTGGAGCCCCTCACACATGCCCTGTACAAACACGCAGTTGTTTGGACTAAACTCTGCAAGAAGCAGAACCTGAAAAATATCAGAGTCGCTTTTACTTAAGTTCCTGGTTTGCGCCGACTCCTGGGAATATACGTGCGGGTTGGAAGGAGAATTTCAATGCGCCGCCTGCGCCCGGTGGATGCGCTGACCGGCCCCTCGGAGCGGCCTCAGCCGCGCGGCCCTCAGATCCGCCTGCAGCGCCAAGGCTGAGTTACCGAGGCCCCGACGGCAGCCGTCGCGGGCTCTCTGCGCCGTCTTCGCTTCACTGGGAAGCTCAGTTCACTGACAGACGCAAACTGGGCTGGGATTTGCTTTGTGAACCCCTGGACGGTTTCACGGGTTGCAGAGAAAGACGCTCTGTGACATTAAGTGACCTTCCGAAACGCCGTTTCTCGCCACCTGCTCCTGTTGGAGTCAACCAGGCCCTCCAGGGCGCGCGGGTCATCGGCGTCCGGACGCGATCCCCGCCAGCGCGCGCCCCCGCCGGCGCACCCTGCCTTCCGCTCCCCCGCCCAGAGATGCCGCTTTGGCTCCCCACCCGGGGGCCCCCCAGGCCTGGGCAGGGGGCCGAGGGGAGGACGTCACCACCCAGCTGTGAGCGAAGGCGTCCGGCTGCGAGGCCGGTCACGCGCTGACGAGACTGGATCTCCCAGGCGGGATTTAGAGGGGCCGCTTCACACCCCTCGGCGCGTTGTAGCGTTTAAGACTCCTGGGCAGGGACACAAACTGATCAGAAATGAGTGTGAAAAATATTCCTTCCACAGCTAGAGGGCAGGTCCACAGATGAGTTGAATTTGAGTTTTAACACTCTGTGGTCCGCTCACGTATCAGTACGTGCTTTTTGTCACCAGTATCAGGGGGCCGCTCACGTATTAATACGTGTTCATCTGGTCTCCGGTTTTTCACGCCAGGGTGGATTGATTTGGAACTATTAGGAGCTATTTCTTGGATCGTGCTCAGTCTAGAAGCTTCACACATTGTTTTGTTGAAAGTGTGAGGTGTTTTATGAGAGATATGACAGTTTTTTTTAACATCCAGTAGTTCAGGAGTTGTGTGTGTTTTAGTGAATGCTTCTACCATTCATGCGGTGGCACAGAACATAGCCGGCCCCGGGTCTGGTGAATTTAAAGGATACCGGCACACAAAGTGTTAAAATAGCTTATTAACCCAAAATATTCTGTCTAAGCCACGGGCAAGTCTCTCTGTCAACTTCATTTGTACAATGCGATCACGTGGGGTGACCTGTCTGGATAAGTGGCGGCGCGTAAGCAGCGCTGCTCAGGCACGGAGTATCGGCCTCTTCAAACCTCCAAGTAACAGAACTAGTAGAACCAAGGTCCATAAATGGTCCGTCTTCTCTTCCCCACGCTGCGTCCTCAATGTGCAAATTGCATCGTCCACACAGGTGCTCCTAGAAATTCAAACTGACAGTGACGCAGCAATCTCTGAGACATTTTCAAATGTCTGTGCAATGGTGTAAACAAACCAGAACAAGGAGAAATAATAATTACGGTCAATCAGGTATTGTAAAAATAAATGTAAACACATTTTAAAATACTGATACAATGTAACTTGGGATAGAATCTGAAACCTTTGTATGTACTTTCTGTCATTTTTTTTTTTCTCAAATGGAAACCACGAGCACTGCGGAACTGCTCTTGTTGTTGATGTACAAACAGAAAGGAGCTGTCCAAAATAGAAGCAGGAGCGGAGTCTGAACCAAACGCAGAAACACGCAATGGCACATTCTGCGTCAGCAGGCATCCTTCCTGGGTGGTGTCCTGAGTTTACGTGGAGATATTTGCCTTATAGACGGAGCTGCCAAAAAGGTCGCAGTTAAGGCCCGTGTCTTTTTGAGAGTGTCGTGGAGCAAAACTGAATTATGTCATTAACTACTAAGCTCGGTAGACTATTTCTGAAGTCCACGGGGAAGGGCTAACTCGCTGTGTTCGCGCAACAGCCCGTGCACACGGACGCCCAGTCCAGGATTCTGCCGGTGACGACAGACAATTTGGAGTTACTGATGCGGAAATGACTCAGGTTATTTGGATGCGTCAACATTCTCTCCTTGTCAAGGCAGGAAGCCTTTGGCCCAACCCCAGCAGTCCCGAGCCCGCTTCCCGGGGGGCGCTGAACACGGAGAAAAGGGCACTGAGCAGCGCCGATCGGGGGAGGAGCCTGCGGCCCGAGGTGCAGAGGGGCCCAGCCTTCTCCGTGGCCCGAACTCTCCGCCGCAGCGTGGGCACGACTGCAGGCTGCACGTCACCCGGCCTGCGGACGCTTCTGCAGCCCACGGGGCGGGGGCAGCCCAGCAGGCCCTCGGGAAAGGCCGCACAGGAGACCGACCCGCCGAGCTGGCCCTTAGCCCTCCCGTGGCCCCGGAGGGTGCTGGCCACTGGTTCACGGTGCCGCGCTGTAGCCGGAGGAGCCAGCACCACCCCAGAGTTGGCCTTCTCTTCCAGAAGCCGGTGGACATGTGCCCCTTCGGGGACGCTTTGCCTTGGCACCGAGGTGCCCCCAGGGAGCAGACTCGCCTGCCGCAGGGGACCCGGGGCGCCGCGTCTGCCTCTGCCAGAGCCCGAGAGAGTCTGAGCACTTGCTCCCGCCCGGCGCGCTGAAAACACTCGGTAAATTCTTTATTGTAATGAATGTTGCAATCAGCATCCTCTGGGGTTTTACAGGACTTGTCGCAGTAGATTTATATTTAATATATTTAATATGAGGATTTTATAGATACTTTGGAAACGCTTTTCACCTTCCGGGTTTGGAAGGTGCCGCTGCCCCCTCGCCCCCTGCTCTGCCTTCCCGACGCAGGCGCGCCGATGTGGCCGTCAGGCCGGAGTGTTTAGCTCCTGCCGGCAGGAGCGAAAATCAGAGTTGAGAAATACGTTTTGGCAAAAAGGGACTGGGACAGTCCTGGGACTGTCCTGGGAGCCCACCCCTGAGGTTTTGCTCCGCCCAGTGACCAGGAGAGGCAGCAGCTGTGCCCTCCTGGGGCTGCCAGGGAGAAGGTCTGGGCAGAGCCTCCCTGGCCCCGAGGGCGGGACCTTCAGCGTGTGGGTTAAGGACGCAGCTGACCCATAAGTGCTGGACAAAAGGCGTGCAATAGTCCAGACTGTGTAATATTTGGTCATCTCTTCATGAAAATGAAAGTACAGATCAAATCATTGTGGCCAGAGAGAGATCTATATATCAGGTAGGTTTAAACCCCCGTTTTTCTTAACCCTCCACTGCAGAGGGACAGAAAGGATGTCAGGATGTAGGAGACTGGAATTGCCTTTATAGAGTTAAAATTCATTTTTTAGCTGCACTATCTGCCTAAAATGCCCTTAACAAGATTATTTTTTGTACATGAAATTTTGCACCTCATTACCCCTAATTACATCCTTTAAAAGACGCCCTTTGAAAGTGCATGGTGAACAATGTCGAGTGGAAAACGCTTATCTTTCCTCTGTTCTTGTTAATTGTTGAGTCTTATTCTTAAGTCTGACTTCAGCGTTTGTCTCCATCTCAAACAAAACATCTTTTTCCCGTCTAAACTTGAGAGACTTTTCTTCGGGGGCACAAGGAGAGAAACATAATTTAATGACTACAGAAGGAACACTTCCCTGCCCACTCCCCGTGCACACGCTGTCTTCCGAGAAGGCTGCTGTGACTCACCCGGCCCCACGCACCTAAATCACTGGCGCCAGGCTGGCTGCAAGACTGTGCACCCCCCGAGGGCAGAGACGCCCCCAGCAGCCTCTGCATCCTCGGGCCAAATCAATGCCTGGAGCAGAAGTGCGTCCAGCAGGTGCTGCTGACCGAAGCACAGGGGGAGACTGTCTGATCTGGTGAGTCCTGTGATGTTTTGAGCATTAACAAGCATTAGAAATGCCATCCCTGGGGCCTCCTGGAGGTGCAGGGGTGAGTCTCAGCACTATGAAGCTGTCCTCAACCACTGCAGCACCAGTTCGATTCCCGGTCAGGGAGCTCCCCACAGGGCGCAGCAGACCTCTCCTGTCTCCCCGCTGCTCCCCTCAGCAGCGTATTTCAGTGGATCCGCCTGTTCTGCTCCCCACTCTGTCTCTGGGGAGTCCTCTCACCACCCTACACCTCTGGCCTGCACCCCAGCTCTTGTGTGCATAAATAAATAAATCTTTAAAAAAAAAAAGAGAAAGAAATGCCGTCCCTGTTTTGGGATTGTTTTTGTTTCTCTTAACTTCCACCAGATCACCCCCTACAAAAAATTATTCAGAATATGCCCCATCACCCTCCACGCCAGCCTTACCGACATTGAAAGACCACCATAGTGTGCTTCTGAAGCGCGTTCTAACCCCTTCTCCTCAGCCACCGTCTCTCCATCTCCTGCTTTGAAATGCAGTCGTCCTGGTGCTTCTTCCCGTGCACGCGCTTGTATATATCTGAGATGTTTAATATCTCACATGCAGTTGGCCGTATGCTCTGAGGTGTTTTGTTTAGCTAAAATAAATAGAACTATCACTGCTTTTGCTCTAATCCAATTTTTCTGCAAACACTTGTAATACCAGCCTCACAAATTTACAATCACATCACTGTGTTAAATCAAAATGGTTTCAGCTTTAATGGAAACCTGCTTTTCTTAGCTTGGGCACAGGACCTTAGACTTGTATTCTGGGGGAGGGCAGCCTCTGGGGTCTCACAGCGCGGGTGTGCGTGCTGCCTCTGTCGGGATTTGCGTATATTGCCCACCCCTCCCAGCCAAGCGCGGGGCAGACTTCCTCTCCCTCCAGAGTCGCAACCCGAGGGCGGGGCTCAGGGTGCGGCCCGAATCCGGCCCGGGGCGTGCTCGCCTCAGCCTGTCAGCCCCCGCTGCCGAGTCTCCTCAGGGCCCGCGTGTCCCCGCCGCCGCACCAGCGCCGTCGCCAGGACAGCGTCCGCCCCGCAGACGCCCTCGGCTCTCACAGAGGGGCTGTGGGGGGCCCCTCGCTGGGATGGGGACACACCGCTCCCTCCAGCTCCCGCGAGCGTGCAGGGGGCCCTCGGGGATGGACGCTCCCGCCCAGGCCGACGGCTGCTCCTTCGCAGAATGTTCACGACCGCGAGGCGGTCTGGGCCGGGGGAGGCGCCGTGCAGGTGGGCGGGGGGCTCAGACCATCCCGCAGCGGAGACCCGGCCGCCAGCTTCTGAGACACAGCGCCCTGGCTGTCTGCGGACGATCGGACAGAGCGAATCAGAAACCCTGCAGAGAGGCCGGCTGCCGCGCCCCCAGAAGTTGGCTGGAGAAGGAGGGGGCGTCCTTCATGAGGACGCGGGAGCGGAAGGGAGGCGGGAGGGCGCACCGCCGCGGCCCGCGTGGGCAGCGCCCCTGCCCAGTGGGCGCCGTCCCAGGGCACTAGACCCCAGGCCCGTCACGCACGCCGAGACGGCGAGAACGGAGCCTTAAGCGGCCCCGCCCCGTCCCCGCGCCCTTCGCGGCCGCCGCACCTGCCTGGGAGGCGGATCCGACACGTTCTTTGGCTTCGGACGCCCGATGCCCAGTCACGGCCCAGCGTCCAGGCGGACTCGCTCCCGCAACCGCAGCTCGCCTGTCTCGGGACAGCGCCTAGAAGGGAAGTTCGAATAATAATTTCTCTGTTAAGTATGAAGACTGAAAAAGCGCCTCTCTTTGCCATTGTACCCACAATTCAGTGAAAACCCTTTTCTTTGTGGATTGAGAAAGAGAAAGAGCAAGGAGGGGGGAGGGGA